>AMYF01000078.1:0-274293 GCA_000315175.1 Herpotrichiellaceae sp. UM238
TGGACACCTTCTGCAAACTCCTGATGCAATCTTGAGGTTACGGACTCGGATTAGCTCCTTATTACGGATATGAAATAGCGCATTACGCATTGAGCCTAGGCTTCAAGAATAGCGTGTCGTGCTCGTGCTGTAGCTTCCGTCCGTATCTGTAATCCGAGTGGTCGATAGGCCTAGTGGAAACCTACGAGTTGAGGTTCTGGTCCTGGTGGTAGTAGGAGTAGTAGAAGTAGTAGTAAATCCGACAGTTGATATTGTAACAGCAGTAGGAATGATTAGTATGCAACAAGGATGGACCGACCAGGCTTCGTCGATAAGATATATGGTTCTGTACCGCCCGGAACCAATATCCTTACCCTTGCAGTGCCTGAACAGCCTGCGTCTATACGTACTTCAAGCGCGCAGCCGATACAATTACCTCCATTGCAACCGCGAGCGTATTCGGTTGAGCCTATACCAACATCGCAAGACCACATGTTTCGCAGTATAGAGCCGTATAGCAGGTGTTCGTCTATAGCACCCTCCGATGCGGACTCCGAGACCTCAACTTATACTATAGATACGCCTGTATCTTGGTTATTATCGCCGACACTTAGGCCTTAAGCACAAGCAGTTATGGGGCCACCGCCGACGCCAATTGTAAGAGGGGCTTGCAGAACCGCGACACCGCAGGTACAGAAGATAGGGATGAAGGGGGAACTTCTTAGTGATGCTCGCGAGATAACGCTCTTTAAATTAATGCTAAAGTACCGAGATACCTTCGATAGGCACGGGTAAAAGACCGAGTGGTGGGCTCGTATCTCGGCGGAGTTTTATACTGAGGAAGGGCGTTAATATAGGGCAGCGGAGTCGTATATAATGAACGCCCTGCGTAACAAGTATACGGATCGCAAGAGGGAGGATTATTCGGGTGAAGAAGGAAGAGAAGGATCCTGGCTCCAGCTTGCTAGCGAGTGGTACACCTTCTATGAAGGCCATTTAGCTAAAAGGGACAAGAGGGCGACCGAAGAAAAGCAATCTGATGCTATTAAGGAACAAACAGGTGCCTAACGCGATCGTATAAAGAACACGCTTATTGCTAAGCCTCCGGTTTATAGATCTACGCCAGCTCCGGAAAGTTACATTGACAGTAATCCTAATAGCGATAGCGTTAAGGTAAGGGCTAAATCGGCTCGTAAACGTGCTCGGGCAGCTTCTCGACAGGTTGATAAAGAGCTGAAACGATATAATCGGCGTCTGGAAGGCTTTATAGAGAAGATGGTTGAGATACCTACGCTCTCCGCACCTCTAGAGCCGTCCGTTGTTACTGACCTCACTGTTCGGCTTGTAATTGCCGAAAGGACGATCTCTAAGCTCGAAAATAAGCTTGAGATGATGACAAGGCTGGAGGCGAAGGTAGATATGCTAGAGAAGATGATTTTACTATTGAGAATACTAGAACGATCGATAACAGTACTAAACCAGGGCTCACAGTCTGATCGAGAATAGGAATTTGGCCTATAATACTATGCAGAATAGTGATGGATTTACTGCATCTGATTATATTTAGGCTTCCATACGTTCGACCCTATTTTAGTAAGGTGTTGAAATCCAGTGGCGGCCTTATTAAGGATAATCTCGATAATATTAGTATATACGTGATCGTTGCGATGTCCGAAAGGCGATACTGTAAGTTTTAGCTTCAAATTCGTAGTGTTAAAGGTGCTATTATAATTTAAGAAAAGGTATAAAATACTGGTTAGTGCATTATACCCGTAAAGTATATGAATTTAGCGTGGTCTTAGCATTCAGCCTCGTTAAAATAATGAGGCTAAGGGCCGAGATATTTAATCTTGTGCTTAATAACATTCTAAGTATATTTCTATATCCATCGGTACGCAGCTATACTTCTTTGTAATTTGATTCCCGCCTTATAGACAATTTAGATAATTCGCTAGGAGCACCGATACCATCTAAATTAGACTAACAGGCTATAAACCGAGTTTAAGATTATGCTTAAAGTGGTTCATTGAGAATCTGCTAAGTACCTAACTAAATGCCTACTCTACCGTAAGACGAGCCTCCTGCAACGAATTATTGAACTTTTTTTCCTTATCTATCGTCGGTTCCGGATACGGGGATAAGATTAGGTTGTTATAAGAATACGCAGCGTCGCCGAAGATGTATAAAACTTAGTCGGTCGGTGTCCTACTAAAAATCGTCTAAATCTTTGCCTATACACTAGACTCATGCAGTATTGTTATATCGCTTGCTTTGCCCTTATACGGCCCGTCTAATGTAATAATAAGGCCGTCCGGCGTAATAATTGCTTGCCACTTCGAGCTATAGCCTTTTTTATGCCCAGAATAGACTAATTTTTGGCTATTAAGTGGTCGATAAAATAGTCGGAATATCCTATCTATAAACGACTAGATAACGCCTTATCTACTAAATAGCTTAATTACCTTTGTATACTTATACAACTGTTCCTTAATTAGCGAGGGATGCTATTTCAGTAAATCCCCGTATTTATGCGCTAGATATACAGTGACATTAGTAATGATTATACTAATCCTTACGGCCGAGTAATAGAAGATCTCTTAATCGCGGTAAAGGTATAAAGGTGCTGCTAGCTTATAGTATAATATTGCTAACGCATTACGCGCTGCTATCTTGTATCGAAACCGCAATTGTAGGCTCTCGAGTTTAAAACATTAGATAAGCTTATCGAGCTGTTCTTTCGTGAAACGAGTGTACTTCTTATATTGGTAGTTACTCTAGTTATCGAGCGACTAGGGTTCCCGTGGATAGTTAAGGGGTGGCTCGTACGGCTTAATATAGCTGCGTTGTTGACGCAGGCGTCGTCGCTGCCGAGCGGAAAGGTATTGTACTAATAGTAGAGCTATTATACGCCTTCGATGAGGTATAGTTATTATGAACACCGAGCTTATGATAACGCAGGTACGCAAAACGCGAGATTCCGTGCATTCATACCCTGGACGCCCGCGAACCGCGTACCCTGGCTCGATCTACAACGCTACAACCTCGCCTTGCCCTTCCTGTAAGAGGCTAAGCTGTTTCCGTAACTACAGGACAGTTCTGAGGACCTCAGAAGAATCCTGTAGTGCAGAGTGGATACAATTACGCATTTGGATTAGCAATTACGGAAGGAGTTAAGTCTATTACGGATCCGTAACCTCAAGATTGCATCAGGAGTTTGCAGAAGGTGTCCAATAATAGAAGGCCGAAGAGAGACGAAGACAAGAGCAGATGACAGGCTATGGGTGGACACCCCGGGGCCCATTGGTGGGACGGCGTGTGAGCTAAAAGCCCTTTGGTTCCTGCTCGGCCTCACGCTAGCACGTCTTCTCCCAAACTAGTGGTGCCAGTCTCAAAATGTCGAAGAGCGGACGGAGCAAGGCGAGCTGCGCCATTGGGAGAGAGTGATTGGATCAACGAATCCCCAAAACCACCTCTACGGCTATCGACTGTACCAGTCAAATCATCACGCGCGCCGTCAGGCGATGAATCGTGGAATTGCATGCGGGCAGATGCATGAAAGATGCGGCCGGAATCGAGCAATTGGGGTGGCGAGTCTGAGGAAGAACAGGGACTAGCTCTGGTCTGTGCCCGGCTTGTTGCGCCCGGTGCGTGATTTTAAGATTCAGCGCAATTTGCAGCATGGTCTCCACGGTAAACAACCCGTTAGCTCGCACAACTCAGAACGCTAGCTCATTACACAACGACTACGACGTAGCTGGCCGGGTCCTTGTTTTCACCTGGCGCCTGCTTGAGCCAATCAAAGTGCTTTCTGGTGTTTTAGAGTGTCCAGCTCGACACAACTTTCCCCAGATGGTTTGCTCCCGAATCCACGTTTAGAACCTGCACCAAGACCATTTCTGCGAATGTCGATCTGAACGAGTGAAATGGCGCGCTATGCTGTTCATGCATTTGTTTCATAGATACCATATACCGTGACACTTCTAGGGAATGGAGAATATCTTTATCTCGCTGTGGTGGCCGTGAGCAGCGACGATATCAATTTTGAGAAGATTGCTCTACATTAATTAGTCCACAATGCGGGATACTGAATTGTCGTTGTTGTGTTGGTGGCTTGCAAAACAGTCCCTTGTGAGACAGGCATTTTTGGAAAGACCACCGCAGATCAAGAAGTCGGTTTGGGCGTCGAGACCCTGGGGCCCGCGCCTCGTGGTGTGAAAGCCTGGAATCACAGCCTCATAGTTTAACCAATGAGAGCGCATGCCTTCTGCCGATTTCGAGAAGAATTATCCTTTCCGTCCATCTCGCGGAAGACTGCGGATTATTGCGTTGCCCCAAATTCGATCACGCCGCATTTTCTTTCTCGTCCAACGGAAGTTCGGGTGTGTTCCGGAAAACCAGACATGTTCGCTCAGCCCGCAAAAGTGCAAACCGCGCAAAGAGCAAAGAATACTAAGCACTCACCTTGAAGGAGAATGTACTTTGTTCTTATCTGCGCTCACTAAAAATAATCGCCACCAAGAGTAATGATGCTGTTTTGCATTTCATCTGTTTCAAAGAGAGAACGTCACGGTCGACTAATTGAAGAATGACTCCATGCGAACAGCTGCCTCTGCGTCGTATAGTTGTGTCCACTCCAGTAAACACCTGCCTCAATCGATCCGCGTGACTGGCTGTGAAAGAGCTTGTGAATACAGCGAGTGATGTTAGATGCAAAGACGAGCGCGATATCGACTCATCCAATGCAAAAAGCGAGAGGTTAGGAAAGTAAGGACTAGGGTTTGCGTTGCAAGAGATCGAGAACCACGGTAAGTAAAGAGTTGAGAGATTGGTCTGAGGTGAGAAAAGGGCCCAGAATCACCTTCGTTCCCTTGACTGTCCAGTGTGCAGTAGGCAAATTTTCGCCTTGCTGTCTGTTATTCCTCGTCGCGAACTGATGAGACGAGAATCGTCTGTCGATGCTGCGAATGTATTGTCCGAGTTGCTTGCCACGATGCAGGGGCTCGAGAGAAACGGCTTTATTAGCTGTCGGATATTTGTGTTTATTCGGATGTGGCAGCGGCCTCTACACATTCAACGAGTTCTGCAGAGAAAGCTGCATAGGTCGAAGATATGCAACTTTCAGTTTTGGGGCTTAAAGAAAAGAAAGTATGAAGATATCAATAAACATAGCGTCTTCTGAGCGTTTGCCAGCAAAATCAGGCTACGTCTACTGACGAAGAGGCATCTATCTTTACATTCGACAGGGACCACCTGGTCAAGGAATCTCAAGATGTATTTGAGACAAAAGCAAAGATGATCGTATATTATCTGTTACTAGACCATTTTCTCCAGAATGGAGCTGCAAAGCCCTCCTGCAGTCTATCTACAAGACGCAGATCTAGCAACGGTCTCCCAAAAGAGGTCACAGATCTGGGTTCACTTGGTGAAGAGTCGAAGGTTGTGCCATAAGGATTAAGTAATACCTACGTTGGACTGATGCCTGTGTATGCCATTCCCACTGTGAATCTTCAGGCTGCTGAAGAGATTGACTCGGCTGCGGATATGTTGTCATTTGCAAGCATGATCATGCATAAGAGTTACCATGACAGAGCAACGAAGCAATTCAGCACCGACGAGGGCGGCGTGGGTAATTCTCAACCGTAGAGTGAGAGCTAGAATGACACAGAATGCCAGATTTCCGCTGTCCAACTCTATCCATGTTCTAACTTATGTAGATTGGTAGCAAATAAGCGCAATTGGTATTTGTCCTCGTGTACCCAGCACGAAGGCCTCGAAGACGCTCGGCAGTGTATATGGTGAGTCAATTCACGCATGTTGCATCTGTGTTCTGCCCTAGACTGTTTGCAGGAGTTACGGGACCACCGTAGAAGGTGTTTCATGGCTGCCCGGATGAGCTTCGTTGATTCGTTCAGGCAATTCGTCTTTGCCGAGGCGACAATCTTGTTGGATGCGCAACGACGTCATGGATCGTTTTGGTATCGCGATTCGTCCTTGGCATCGCGTGGGAGGCGCTCTCAATCAAGCCCAATCGGCGAATCGCTAGCAGGACTCATTTCAAAAACATGGAACAACAAGTAAAGCATGGTACAATCCATGGAGATGTTCAATACTATCGTGACATTGCATTTGTGAGAGACACAACACCGCCTCGTTGCACAGCTCTCACTGTCCCTGCCACAAACGACTTGTCTTTCCTACTTTGATGCATACCAACCCTCGTTGTTTGACATACCTTGAGCGTTTTGCATCTGCGCTTCCATCTTTTGGAAAAGGAGCAAAAAGATTACGTTGATTGCATTCAGAAGTCACGATCATTGGGGAGTACGCATTGGATCATCGCAAAGTCAGAAGACCAGAATCATAGTCAGCCAGAATAATAGTCGCGCCTGCCTGCACCTCAATGCACCTTCTCCGTCGTCTCAACACTAGGTATGTGAAGTGTCAATAGCAAGAGCCAGGAATCAAAGCAGCATGGAGCACATATTGTTGCCTCGTCAGGATAATCTCTTGGGCAACAACACGAATGTCCAGAAGACGTCAGGTCAGAGCGCTGGGCAATTCGCTGCCTCACTTGTGACTGGTATCGTCGCCTTCGCTGTTCAGTTCGTCATCTTCCTCCTAATCAAGGACCGCCTTGCCCGAATATACCAACCCCGAACATACCTCGTGCCTCCAAGAGAACGCGCCGAGCCTCCCGAGCCTGGGTGGTTCAAATGGGCTAAATCAGTGCTCTCCACATCAAACTCGGAATTCGTTCAAAAATGTGGTCTTGACGCCTACTTCTTCCTACGATACCTTCGAACCCTGCTCAAAATCTTTGTACCTGCTGCTTTCCTCCTTCTTCCGGTACTTATTCCGCTAAATGCACACAACGGTCGCGGGCCTGCGTGGGCTCTCGAACCTCGTCGTGGCGAAGAGAATCCCGCGAATGTGACTGGCTTGAACCAGCTCGCGTGGGGAAATGTTAGACCTGAGAATACCAGCCGGTACTGGGGTCACTGGCTGATGGCTCTTTGCTTTGTGGTTTGGATATGCTATGTCTCCTTCGATGAGCTGAAGAACTACATCCGCATGCGACAGGCCTACATCACTTCTCCTCAGCATCGTCTCAGAGCCTCCGCGACTACGGTACTGGTCAGCTCGATCCCTTCCAAATGGTGTACGGTTGAGGCTCTAGATGGCTTGTACGATGTGTTCCCTGGAGGTGTAAGAAATATCTGGATCAACCGCAACTTTGACGAATTGAGTGAGAAAGTGAAGTTGCGGGACAAGATTGCACTTCAGCTCGAGCAGGCCGAAACAGATCTGATCAAAAAGTGCTACAAAAAGAACGAGGAGAACATCAAGAAAGCCGAGAAGGAGGCTGGCCAAAAGCTGACCAAAAAGGAGAGGAAGATGAAGGCTGCCGCACAAGATGAAAAAGCTCAGCAGCAGACTGAGACTGAATCTGGAATGACATCTGGAGACCCCCATCAAGTCAAGCATACTCTACATGAGCAGCTTGGAGAAGATCAAGACCAGGGCTCATCGTCGAGCTCGGATGAAGAAGACGCCGTGGAGCTAAGCCAGCCAAAGAGCAAGATACTTCCCGTACCCATCTTCGGAGATGGCATTCAAGTGGTAGCGGAGGGCATCAACAAGATTACTGGTCGTTTTCGAGGCGGTGCACGCAACGTGGGGAGAGATGTCAATGGGGTTATTGATACCACCAACGGCTTTGTACCTCAAGAGAGATCCTCCGATGACCGAACGCTGTCGGCAGAGAATGATGGAGAGAATGATGGCGCTGTGGGCGCCTCCATCAGCCATGATCCTCGCCCGTCTAAAAAGTCTCATTTGGATCCCACCTTGCCGAAATCGCCGCTGGACGCTGATGGAACTTTAGATGCCCCTCGGGATCATCAGGCGCCAGAAAATGATAGGCGACCATTGAACCTGGCAAGCCCCGTTAGTCCCACTTCAGCAAGTGCTACCAAGCCCGACGAGCAGGCTGAAAAGCCTAAGCCAACGCTTGGGCAGAAATGCTTGAAACTAATTGGTCTCGGAGGCGACGACAAAGAGCCTGTTGAGTACCCAGTTGCTTTCAACAAGCAATTCGAGAAGGACGATGAAGATGCAGTCTGGCGTAAGTACATCGAGGAGAAGGATCGCGACACGCATCGACTTCCAATCTTTGGCTGGCAGTGGATGTTCGCAATACCGTTTTGTGGTCAGAAGGTCGACACTATCTACTGGTGTCGAAAAGAGCTGGCCAGGCTCAATATGGAGATTGAGGATGACCAGGCTCATCCTGATCGTTTTCCGCTGATGAATTCGGCCTTCATTCAGTTCAATAATCAGGTTGCCGCACACATGGCATGTCAGTCCGTCAGCCATCATCTTCCCAAACAAATGGCTCCTAGGCTAGTCGAGATTGATCCAAATGACGTTATATGGGACAACATGTCTATCGCATGGTGGCAGGAGTACATCCGGACTCCTCTTGTCATTGCGATCATCGTGGGCATGATCGTTCTGTGGGCAGTTCCCATTGCCTTCACATCTGCCGTCTCAAATTTGACGGCCTTGGCGGACACGTATAGCTGGTTGAGATGGGTCCTGGAACTTCCGTCTTGGTTCAGATCTTTCCTCCAGGGTGTGTTGCCCATTGTGCTCCTGGCTTTGCTAATGTTCCTGCTGCCCATCATCCTCAGAGCACTATGCAGGCTGCAAGGTATCAAGTCTGGCATGTTGGTCGAACTATCAGTTCAAAAGTACTACTTCTTTTTCATCTTTGTCCAGCTGTTCCTAGTTGTCACGCTCGGAAGCTCAGCAGTCAATCTGATCCGCGACCTTACCAGCGTGCAAGGAATCGCAAACATCCCAGACATTCTCAGCACCACAATCCCAATAGCTAGCAATTACTTCTTCTCATATATGCTACTGCAAGCGCTCTCCGTTAGCGCCGGAGCGTTGTTGCAGGTTGGCTCTCTCCTGGTATGGTTCATCCTTGCGCCAATTCTGGACAGTACAGCAAGGGCCAAGTTCAAGCGGCAAACAACACTTAATAACATTCAGTGGGGAACATTTTTCCCTGTCTATACCAATTTGGCCTGCATCGGCATCATCTACTCCATTGTCTCACCTCTCATCCTGGTCTTCAACATAATAACATTTTCACTCTTCTGGTTCGTCTATCGATACAACACTCTTTACGTCACACGATTCACTCTCGATACTGGGGGTCTGCTGTATCCGAATGCAATCAACTGCACCTTTGTCGGAGTCTACGTCCTAGAGGTCGCTCTTATCGGCCTGTTCTTCCTGGCTCGCGATGGAGAGGGAAACGTCGCCTGCGAAGGTCAGGCTATTGCCACAATCGTCATGCTTATCTTGACTGTGGTCTACCAAATATTGCTCAACAATGCCTTCAGTCCCCTCTTCCGCTATTTGCCAATCACGTTGGAAGATGACGCCGTTCGTCGCGACGAAGAATTCGCTCGTGCCATGAGGCTCCGACACAACCACCATAACGCAGCTCATGAGAAGCTCATCGAGGACGAGCGAGAAGATGAAAACATCGAAGATCAGCTAGAACAACATGAGCGACGTGAAAGGGATGATGATCGCCGCACTCAGGAGTACGAGATGAAAAGGATCCAAAGTTCTCGTCATCAAGGTGCACGCAACCCTCAACAAATTGCTACGAATGACGAGCCAGAACTTGCACCCTATGAATTTCAGAACCCAGAAATCAATATGGACCTTGATCACGACAGCAAAGCATACAAAGTCACACGTGGCATCGCGAAGACAACCGCAAAGGCTATCCCTACTCCAATTCAACGCGGGTTTAGCAAACGCCGCAAGTCGAGTTGGGCAGACAGAAATAATCGACGCAACCGACGATCCTCATACTTCGGTCAACCCTACAATCAGGCACAGACAGATCGAGACCTCTCGACGTCAAGAGAGCGAAGAAATAGTGGTGGACACTCTCGTGACCTGTCTGATCCGCGAAAGGCGCTCGATGCCATCAACAATTTTAATCCATTGATTGGCGATGAAAAGGATCTCGAGGCACAGCGGAAGGCGAGAGCTGAACTTTCCGATGCGCTCTACTCTGGCATCAATGACGAACTTGAAGATTTGACACCAGAGCAGCGCGATGCTCTTGTGCAACGTGCTTTCCAGCATTCTGCGCTGAGAGCGCGAAGACCAGTTATCTGGATTCCGAGAGATGAATTGGGTGTTTCGGATGACGAGGTGCGACGGATTGGGCGTTTCGCAAGATCGCCGGACGAAGAAAGCAAAGCTTCGAGGAAGAGTGATGAGAGCAGCGGCAGTATTTGGGTGTCGAACGTTCGCCAAGGTCTTGATTCCAAAGGACGATGCGTGTACTCGGGGGCGCCACCTGATTTCTCTGAAGTGGACCTGATACAGCTCTAGGCGTCAGACTGGAAGGAGGATATGAAGAACCATGCTTACGTGCCATGATGCGGAGGGTATTCTTGTGGTACTTGATCGTTGTATGTATCTTGTTAGCGGCATCGGACTATCAGCTGTCCTTTACAAGGCGTTCGCCCACCATTATTGTTGAGCTGTGGTAGGTGTCCATGTATAATGCCCATAATTCAATGAAGACAGTGATTCTCCACATTCATCTGATCAAATCCCCCTATATGAACTTGTGACTGTGCTTGCCAGTCGACATGATTGTCGATCTGCGCCTTGTGGACGCCCTAGCTGGCATATCACGTGTCAACAAACGACGCGGAGATCACTATCTTCCGAATGGAGCTGTCGATCTAGTCCTGCTACTTCTCGATACCAAACGACATATTAAGTCCTTCAGCCATGTGTAGGTACGTTCAAACTCGTTTGCTCAGGGTTATGCACCGCGAATATGTGTTCAGTGACCCGACATGACGCCCGACACGACGCAACACCGTCCCCAGCCAAAACGGACCGCGGGCAACAAGGTGGGTGCATCGGAGCTCGACGAAGGAAAGTCTGAGTGGTTCACACGCACGTGTTTTGCAGTGAGCTGCTCTGCACTTACTACGCGCAACACGAACACTAGCGGCTTGATGTTGCGGCTGTGGCCGTGGCAGTAGGCGTGTTTTCCATACGGCTCGCTGTTGGGGCAAGCATGGCGGCGCAAATTCCATCCTGGGCTATTGAGACGGTGGCTGCTCACATGATCCTAGACAATTGGGAGCGAGAATTAATGCCAGGATTGATAAGGGAGGGTTTCGTTGACGTCGTCTCCAATCGCTTTCGGGTTGATTGTGGCTAGCAGTGCTCAACTGGTATACAGAACGGGAGACGCGGCGATGTCTGTGGTTTGGTCAACAGAGTACGTGGGGCTATGCACTTCATCTATCCTCATCAATGCAGTAGCAATGGATGACAGCTATTTGAAAGATAGATTGATATTTGCGAAAATGGGAGTGCTGAGAGACGTGAGGACGGAACTTCGGGGACAGGGTGAGGCTATGTGGGATGCATTGCAGGGTGTTGTCGTGATAGGAACGAAGCTGACGATATAGGAGGTAGGTATTTATATCATGGTTTTTGTTTACATATGACACAAATAGTTTACTCGCATAGCTGTGAGATTATAGGCTGAGGATCCAGCACGATTACGGCTGTGTTCCAAACAGTAAAAGCTTTATCTCCCGACCCTCTTGGGCCTTCAATTCGTTACTTCTCGAGTCACTCCAGCGCAGGAGAACTCGTTCGGCTAGTGCACGGCGAGACTCGTCATGGCTCAGCCGAGCACCCGCCTCGAGCAGACATTTTACCATTTCAGACCGGCGCGCTGAAATTGCCGCAGATAGAGGGTGTAGAGTCCACATTTGCACCCGCAGCAAGCAGCATCTTCACTACCTGCTCGTGTCCTGCCTCAGACGCTCGCATCAACGCTGTTTCACTAATATCACCTGTAGAGTCCACATTTGCACCCGCAGCAAGCAGCATCTTTACTACCTGCTCGTGTCCTGCCTTAGACGCTCGCATCAGCGCTGTTCCACGACGATCACCTGTAGAGTCCACATTTGCACCCGCAGCAAGCAGTATTTTCACTACCTGCTCGTGTCCTGCCTCAGACGCTCGCATCAACGCTGTTACATCGTGAATACTTGTAAAATTCACGTTTGCGCCAGCTGCAAGTAACAGTTGCACCATCCTCGAATGGCCTTCATTGGATGCTCGGAGCAGTGTAGTGCTAGTGGCATGACATGTGAATTCCGCATTCGCGCCAAAATTAAGCAGCAGCTCCATCACTTCCTCGGATCCTGCACCATATGCTTTGTCCAATAAATCTCGGTATGCATGACCACATACAGCTGCATCCGCAGCCATCAACAATTTCAGCACTCTTTCACGTCCTTTCCCCGGTGGTCGTGCCAAGGCATACTCATCAAAAATATGTTTTAGATTCGCAGTTGCGCCTGCTGCCAGCAATATTTCGACTATCTCCTCATGTCCGCTTTTCGATGCATCCATCAAAGCAGTAACACCTTTTGTGGGTTCAAAATCCACATCAGCACCTGCGTCTACTAGCATTTGCACGATCTTTTCGTGGCCTCCTTTCGACGCTTCTTGCAAAGCAGTCCCTAGTTGGTCGTTGAAAGCATTCATGTCCACTTTGGCGCCAAGAAGTAGCCTCACAATCTTCTCGTCACCGTTGTAGGATGCAACCTGCAACGCAGTCCCAAGTCTCGGACTAGAAGCATTCACGTCTGCGTTAGCATCTATTAGCATCTTGACAATCTTTTCCTTGCCATGATATGATGCTAATTGCAGCGGCGTGCCGCGGCTATGATGCCCGAGCGGCAGATTAGGGTCGGCTCCTCCTTTTAGAAGCACTTCAACCATCTTCCAACGACATAGTGACGTTGCCACCTGCAGCGCAGTGCCATGCTTTTCATCCCATGCATCAGCGTCGGGTGCATGGTGCATAATCTCTGGCACGAGCTGTGGCAAATCGAGCGTGATTGCGTAGTACAAGGGTGAGCGTAGATTATGGGGTAAAATAGACGGTCTGAGAGCTTTTCGTCCCCAGCGAACTGTCTGAGCTGACCTGACATCTGTTGGATACTCGACGTTGTAGAGTTGCACCCACGTCAGGCGGCTTCTCTTGTGACTGAGAAAGTCTGAAGCAAGATGAATCAATGCCTGGTCGCATGCTTTACCGCTGGCATTGATGTGTTTCCACCAAAACTTCGCTGCATAGGGTGCGAGAACCCACTTCTGAAGCGTATTCTTAGTCAAGGGAGCCTCATCGGATAGACGTGTCAAGTATTGCAAACAAGTTTTGGCCATGGTCGCGTGGCAGATTTCAGCTTGAAATACAGAGGTTGGGGAGCGCTGAGTTTCCGGTGGGCCAGGTGTGGAATAGGGCTGTTGAGGACCAGACGCACCGGTGAGAAAGTCGATCACAGTGTGGTGGATGAACTGCACGGTTCGCAAATTTGGCTCACTCAGCCAGGACTCGTCGTATTCATCGTCTGCTGAAGCATCCCAATCCTCGAGGTCTTCTACAGACTCTACCAGACCACGAGAATGATTCAGTAGATATCTCTCCTGGCCGTCAGGGTCATGCGCAGCTTCATCGTCGACCTGCAATTGATTTATATGCGATATGGCAGCGCAGAGCATGTCAGGTGTGATCGGCTCGAAGGAATAGAGCACCCATCGAAAGAGCGTAACGCACTCGTTAAAGTCCTCCGGGTCTCGGGAGAGCAAAGACGCGAAGAGGTTATGAAGATCTTTCGGCACACCTTCGAGCTTTTTCATCGTAGCACCAATGCCTTTTCCCTGTCTTCTGGTTTGCAAAAGCATAGGGATGACAAGAACGACCCACAAGAAAATGCCTTGTGATCGCTGAAGTATCTGAAGACGCAAGTCGTCCATTGAGAGGCCTCCGCCTCTAGGAAGCGAGCTGCGGATGTAGATTTCAATATCCTCAATATGACCTGCCTGGTCTTCTAAAATGATTGACAGGCTATGGCGAAGTTCAATATGTGGATAGTGACGACTAGAGAGACACAATCGTAGCTGACCATCCGATGATGCTGCACGAGAAGCAAGATCTTCAAGGAAGAACACCATCTGTTGCACGTCATCGTCATAGCCCTCATCCAGAGCGTCGATAAATATATTGAGAGGCTCGACGTCTATAAAGGAGACATACTCTCTTAGAAAATTCTGCAGCTCGATCTCTTCCCAGGCGTCCACTTTACCTTCTTTCTCTTTGAGCGCAAATAGATCTAAAAAGCGGCTCTGGCTCGCAGGATGAGCTACCAGTAGTTGATGGACTAGTGATCGATACATTCCGAGACTTGATTTTTCGAGTTTGTCAGACGACCTGCCGTTGAAAAAGTAGGATACAACGATTTCGTCAGACCATTGCTCCTCAGCCCAAGCCATAGCTTTCTTCATCAGCGTGGACTTTCCGGTACCAGGTCGCCCCTTGATCCAAAAGAAACCGTGATGCTCACCAGTCCTGCTGCTGTCAGTCCATGCTTGAAATTGCTCCTCGTTGAAAAGCCAGTTGCACGTAGTTAAAGGTGCAGCAGCAATATTGCGTTCTCGAGCACCCATTCGAGTAAATGTCAAAGAATCCAAAAGAATTTCGAGCTTGTCTCGCCCTTCGCAGGGTCCGTTGTAGTGAATGTTAATCGTATCCCCGAAGCGAGCCTGCGCATTCCCACTGAGTGTTGCGTTCCCGAAGCTGTGTCCCCCTCGCGACAATAGCTCCGGCAAGGGATCTGCCAAAGCGACCGGGCCAGTTATTTGAACTGCGCATACCCTGCTCTTTGCCCTTCCCTTCTCACCTTTACCATCGTCCGTATTGGGCGACATGTGTGCTAACAGAACGAAGGAGGAGAAGGACTGCAACTGCTGAGGCCTTTGGCCGGGTAGATGTTGACACTTTTCTGCGAAAGACTTTCAGACCTAGCCAGTACTAACGGCTTGTCCATTTCAGATGCCTATGCACCTGAGGCTCTCGAGCTGTCACGGACACGGCTAGAATTCACATCCGACGTATGTAGCCAGATAGGATTATCATAGGAGAATACCGCAGCGGCATAAGGCTGAAGGCGTCGTCTCGATCAAAACCAGTAAAGAAGACCAAGAGAGAGAGAGAGAGAGAGAGAGAGCTGTTATGACCTTCATGAAGGTGCTGCTCACGCGTCGGCTCTCGTTGTTTTTGAATTGACGCGAGATAATACCTGGGTAGTGAAGACTTCATCCGCTATATGTAGTTTCTGATGCGTGCCATTCAGCCTTTGGGGGCGCATTCGTGTCTCGAAAAGTACTAGCCAGCACTAGAAGCCGTAAGCCCAGACGAATGCAGACGCGCGACCAGCTCGAAGTGTGTGCCAACAGCGACGAAAGCTTACATAATCGCGTCGTCATCGCGAGCTTTTAGCTAGAGCACGATCTACAATCACCTCCTTCGTTCACAACGGCTCAATACTCTGGGGATATTCACATTCCTCGCCCAATCTTTTTAACTGAACGGCTTCCCCCGGAGAAATCGCTCGCTGTCTATCTTCCAGTCTATCAGTTGCGCGCCATTGGGGTGCTCGAAGGAGGAGACCACCACAACGACGGGCATTATGAACAGTACGATTGGTTCTGGCAATATACTCACGATCAGTCCTTGGTCTCCAAGTTCACTTTACGATTTGATTCATGGAGCCGGTAAATGCATGTCCCAGCATTGAGCATTCGAAAAATGATTTGAAATCACTTGCCATTTCCCCATGAATGTTTCCGAGTGTTCACTCACCTCACTGTCATATCGCACGCTTTAAACCCTGGAGACGGCCAAAGTCACACGTTTCCACGTACGACGACCGCCACCTATAGACTTGTTCATCTTCTGTTTACCCGCCATAAGATAATTCGCTCTCTGTACGATACTATCTGAATCACCAACGATGCTAGGGTCATGGCCAGCCTGATGATCTATTATAAATTCCTCGGAAGACTCCTTGGGTCTGGAGCGTTCCTCCTACGAAACCTCGTTTCGTATATATCTAGCGGGTATTTAATACCACATCTCACTTCCTTTCTCCCCACGAGTCTGTGCCAGATTTCGGCGGTGGAATGGGGTTCTGGATCAATGAAAATATGCTCTCTTATTGCCCCGTCCTTTACTAGTTCCTCTATTTTCCACTTCGCCCACTCTATATTCGTAGTTCCCTCGAGGTTCAAATTGTCCGCACCCCATTCCTCCGTTAGATTCATCCCATCGATTAAGTCAGCAAGATTCACCAGCTCGTTAGTTTCTAGTAAACTTTAGGCATAGTGAGCGAGTCGAGGATAAGGTATACCTTTAGAGCTGTACTCTATATTATCCGGTTTGCAGTCGATGAGGTACAGATAAGATGGATGAAGCTGAAATCTGAAGTCGATACCGCGACGTTTTAATCTCGGATAGATAGGGACTAGCGAGTCGAGTGGTTGATTGTATGGAGGGAATACATAATAGAAGTCTCTCGCTAGAAGTATATCTTTCGCTCTATTAAGATCTTCGGTAGGGACGCATAGAACCCATTCCTGTTCATCGTATCTCTTATTAGTTTCTCTAATTGTTCGTTAGGCTATTAAGATTACTTACAAAATGAATTCTTTTCGCACCGAAGTATATCAGTGCACAATTACCGACTACGCAGCAGGGAATACTAGCTGCTGTCAATATAGCCACCACTGTAAGGATTTCTGAGAGGCCATTAAGTAGAACTGGTTTGTCCCCGGGCTCCGGTAGATCGCCTTGGGGGAAATGGGCAGAAACCTTGCTGATTCTATGAGGGTATTTTGCCTCAACGGTAGGCAACTTTTCGTCGATGAATTCCATGGCGGACGCACTGGAACGAGTCAAGTAGGTGTTAGGGTACACTCGAGAAGATGCACAGCGATACATACCGTTGGCGCAACAATTCCTACATAGATCCGTAAGTATTCATTTCGAAGGTGATGACAAAATGAATATTTGAACGGAGCATCTGTGTACAATCCGCGGGGTGAACAAGGTCCAGTCGCATCGCCAGGAATGGCTGCGCTTGGCGCATGGCACCTTGAGCTCTTCCGCTCTCACCATCGCAAAATGAGTCGCTGAGACACACCCGGCAAGCGTTTGAAGGCCACGGGCTGTCTGTGCCTTCGGTGGGGGACCTGCAACGGACATGCCATGAGCCTGCCTTGATTTATATAAACCCGCGGTTCCCCTCCCGGGCCATGTTTTGATAGCGATTCGCCATGAAAACGAACAGTTTGTAGACTCTTCGATTTGCAACATATTCACACCACCTGTCCGGAATTTGAGCTCTGTAGTGCAACAAAGTGAGAAACGGAAACAGCCCACCATGACCACGTTGCGACTAACTCTAGCTGGCTTAAGGGAAACTGCTACATGATCCGTGGTAAGCCGCTAAATTGACCCGGTGCTTGTCGTGACAACTCGACCGACTTTGGAGCAGATCACTTGAAATACGGCACCCGTGGACGCGCTCAGATGGCCAGACGATACTGGAGAATCTCCAGCAATCAGCCTGACGGAGTCGAATTGTTTGGTAATGAGGCAGGGAAGCTGAAGATCCAAGAATGAGCGTACTCCCGGACACCTTGGAGAACGCCAGAGAGGCTAGAATGACGGAATGATGCGAGAGCAAAGTAAAATACAGTTGTGCTCAGTTACCCTCTAGATCAGTCGAGACTGAGATTGGTTCGTAACGCTCAGCCGCATCACCCCACCGTAGCAATATCTGTTTGGCAAGCGTTAACAACAAAATCTACTACTTCTGCCCTGCTCACCAACCCTCTTTGGTCGCATCTGAGATTATTGAGGAGCTTCCGGGTGCTTCTTTGGCATGCATCAAAAAGTATAACAAAGATCAAAGATCACTTGAGCCATAGCTTGCCACCACTCTGCCTCTCCACATCCCTCAAATGCTCCAATTTGACCTCCTCCCACTGCCAGCCCTCCCTCGGCCCCGGCCTCTCCCGGCTCCAAACCGCAATTCGATAACTCTTCCTCCCAATCCCGAACCCACCATTCACGACCCTGACCATTCCCTTCATATCGTTCCTGACATTCCGCCCACCCGCCAGCTCAGCAACAAACGCACACATCCCCTCGTGCGCAATCGCCACAGTTTCGATAGGCAGCAGGTCGCTACCTAAAGGCCATAGATGACCACCAGCAAAGAACTTGACGGCCATGCGGAGGATATAGCTTGTCGGTGCCGAGAGAGCGTCATCATACAGCGAGGCAATCGCGTTTGGTGAGGAGGAGAGGGTGTTGTAATCATTTGTCCTGGAGAAGCGGTCGGTGCGGAGTCTGTAGAGGAGTTGGACGCCTTCGCGGGAGGGGTTGAGAGGGTGGGCGAGAACGATACGGCTGAGGAGAAGAGCGATCATGATTATTGTTGAGACGATGGAGGGGAGGCAATATTGGGCTGGTGGTTCGGAGCTGCTGGAGTCTGGAGGTGTGAGGTTGTTGTTGTTGTTGGTGACGCTTGTACTTGCCGCGCCGGTTGAGGTTGTGGTCGGGTGGTCTGCTGCGTTTGAGCAGAACATGCATTTGCAGAAACGGGCGAGCTTGTGCATAGAATCAAGGTGCACTTTCGCTGCTTCTTGTGGTGAGATCTTGAGTTGGCGTTCCATCCGTCCTTGGCCGCGTTGAAGACTTGTAAGGTATGCGATGAGTGTCTCGATGAGCTGGGAGGCTGTTGTTGCCGGCGGATGTGGTGCAAGTGATGCCTGCGGGCCTGTCTTCGGATTGATCGACGCAGAGTCCTTCGCATCTTCGATTGCGCGAAAAGCGGAGCCGATCGCTGTATACATGATTTGCGCGTGGTTGAGGTCTATGTCGCGGAATCGTTGGCCAAAGACTGCGGGGAGGAGATTTCCCCAGGTGACTCTCCCGCCAAAGGGGAGGAAGTGAATCTGGTGAGAGAAAGGTACTAAGCTCATCGTCGTGTTTTCTTTAGTCAGGGCTGGCATGGAGGCGTCCTCGATGATTAGTTCCGGCTTCTCGACATAGATCAAGTTCAATTGTGCTCCATCTTGTGGGCCATGAAGGTGGTCCCCGTGTTTCGACTCGATCATCACAGTGAGGCTGAAGAAGTGTTCGGCCAAGGCGGCGAGCCAGCCTATTACTCCTCCACCACGAAGTGTCAGGCTTTCGCGTTTTTTGCAGGTCAGTTCCGAAAGAGCCAGCAGAGCTGCTGCCACTGAATCAGGCGGCACGAGGCATCGGTCAGACGAGTACTTGCCCCCGGGAGTTATACTAAATGGGTCTAAGAAAATGAAATTCTCGACGATGAGACCGAATTCATCGGTAGCCAAGATGCCATTGCAGAAATGCAATAAATCAAGCCATTGGTAGATATGAGGCGCAACGTCGGTGCTAGGCAGGGCCCGCTTGGCAAGGTGATGGAAGACTTCTGCACCATAGGTCTCGTGGAAGCACTCTGCCAAGGTGACGACGATGAGAAGGTGCTCATAGCCGAATTGGTGTACTCTCGGAGATCTGATAATGTGCTCCATCGACCAAGCGAACGACAACCCTGGATCGGCTGTATTGATGAATGGCAGGTCGTTGAGCGCCTTATTGAGTCTGCGCTGACCGGCCACAGACAACTTGAAGTCCTTGCATATCCGAGAGGCGACTTGTATGGCATATGGATTGGTTCTTGCGCCTGCAAAATGAGACAAGTGATCTGCAAAGAACTTGTATTGATCGGCCGTTTGTGGGTGAGCCATCTTAGCAATGGTAGTATCAATGAATCCTAAAGAGCCTCGGTCAGACGGCGTGCATTCAGAAATTTGTTGTCGAGAGTAATATCAGGTGAACAGATATCATACTGCAGCCGGACGTGCAACATGAGACCTTTACTACTCGACGGACACATGTTCTCGAAACTGAGGCTTTGTCTTTAATTGGAAAAGATCCCATGCACGAACTTCCCCAAGATAACATGAGTAAGCTAGCTGAAGCGAACTTTGTGCTCTCTCGATTGGACTGCCCAGAATTTGCGGGTAGCGTGACCCTTGTAAGCCTGTGCAGTGCATATTTGTAAGAAAGAGCAGAGATGCAGACGCTCTTGAAAGCGATGTGTTGATATGCTTGCGCGCTATACTTATCCGACCTCTGTAGCAAGACGACAAGCCTAACTGAAAATTATGGAGCTGCCTCGGCAAGAGATCGAAAGACTGCGTCTGATGGCCTGAGCCGCCTACACCCGTCAAGCATTTTGATCAGGCACATTGCGCATAACTCTTAATAGAGAGATCGCTCAAAAAGCACGTGTTGTCCTAATTTCCAAGCAGCAAGTCAGGCTACGAAAAAATCCCTCGTGCCCCGGACAAGTGTGAATGTGTCGTGGAGAATATCACACTTAAGGGGTAAAACATTTGTCGTAGGAATACAAGGAAGCTAAGTACCCTTGGTCCGGCCTCTCATCAAGGGACCGTTTGCCCATCACCTGCAATACTGATGCTAGGTCCACGCATTACAAAAATATGACAGTGGGTCGCCAGACTGGGAAAAAGCAAATGATCCGACCCGGACTTGAACCGGAGACCTTCTGCGCTTCACATGCACCCATAGAGTGCTTTGTTAAGCAGACGTGATAACCAACTACACCATCAGACCGGAAGATGTTGACGACTGATTGATTGCAAAAAAATATATTCTCTTCGCAAGTCGCCCCACAAGGAGCTCAGTAAACCCAGAAATGTGAGACGCTGTCACTCCACAAGTGGCAAACCACGAAGTCTACAGGCTTAGCGTATCTTGCCTTATGTGGACTTATGTTTCTATACGACGTGGCCGTTGCAAACTGAATGACCTCTCCGGGCCTATGAATTCGTGATCATTCGATAAAATCGACCGCTATGTCTTGATAGTACCTACGGAGCTACGTAAACTGACAGTAGAGAGATTGTGAAAAGAACTTAGAAGCCGGGAGATTGCAGGCAGTATCGGCGCAGGACTCAAATCCTCTTGGGTTCTACCCAGTGACAACGCTGATGTAATTACTCAACGGCAGATAGCACTACGTTGCATTGTAAGTATGGCAAGTATATGGAACGATGTTAGCTACAATTTCTTATTCTACATCATCACAGATTGTGTCGACATTGTCTTCGACAACGTATCTACAGATTCTCTCTCCACTTGTAGGTGTGGACCAATTCCGGACGTGGATCCTATGTATCTCGATCAGCCAACCACTACCATCAGCGATATATCACCTGTCGCACTTAGCACAAGCAGAAAGACCAGACGGCCTGTCAACCTTGCATTATCCTAGACAAACATAAGGCGCTTCTATAAAGAGTTCAGACATATACTTCAAATTAATCGCAGAATCGGAAAGTCTTCACCGGACCTTCGGGCTGCATGATGGCCCGCCGTCAGCTCGATGGGAAAATCCAAGGCATTGTGTGGATACTTCACGTAGATGTAGCAAGTTAGCGCAAAATCATCACCAAACAGCGCCGACGTCATGATCGAACCTCGCCAGCTCTCTAGAGCCCTCCTCAACTTCTTTCCTTGCCTTCATCCTCATATAAAAGATCGGACAATCCCTGCTCTGACACAGCACTTCAGTGTGGATGCTACCTTGACACCGCTGACATTGTGTCCACAGCCTGCCAAATCTGACCTCGAGCTCTCCAACTTTCCTGACTTGCCTTGTGTACAGCTCTCCTATTCGTGGCCGGCAATTCTCGCAGACCGCGCCAGCAGCCTCCTGCTTCCCGACAAGCGGCTTCTTGCAGCCCATACATGTCTGTGTCTTCTTTGTGAACTTCATAAGCCCACCCATAGTAGGCGCTGCCACAGAGATGGATCGTGTATGATCTCCCGCAAGCAGAGAGTTTGCCTTTTTCTCTCCGAGAATAGGCTCGAAGATTCGTCCTAGTGGATTGGCAAGCTGGTTGTCCAGATAGTACTTCATGTCGATGGGTATGTTGTTCTCGAGCACGTAGATGGGATCTTCCGATTTCTCGTAGTTCTTGCTATCGCCGCGGCCTTTGACAATAACATACGCGATTCGATCCCCCAAAGCCGCACTTGTCCCCCCTCGTTTCTCCATTCGCTTGGCCAGCTCGACGTGCGCTTGCTTTGCATCATACTCGTGTTTGGTGTATTGCTTCGTGATGACAAGCATAGAAAGATCGACCTTGTTCTGAAGAAGCGCTGAGATAGTCTCTCTGACATAGTCTTGCGCAGCATCGACGTCTCGATCGACTAAGATTTTCCTCAGAACTGTCTCAATCACGACTTGAACAAGCCTGCAATTGTCTCTCCGCACTGTCTCAATGCCCTTCGTGTCCATTTTGTCGTACTTTTCTGGTTGAGTCCAATACAAGCCAGCATATCTCTTCTTGTTGATTAGTAGATAAGGGAAGTAGACCTTCTCGAACTCAAGCTTGATTGGTTTGATGAATTTGGACGATACGTAGTTGGCAGCCTCTTCTCCCATCTTCATGACTTTGGCCAGGTCCTTCTCTCCGAACTTGACCATGACGGAATCGGTATCACCGTAGATGACCTCCGCATCGTGCGAATAACCGTTTGATATACGATATTTGGCTTCAACTTCTGCTTTGGTCTTCTCAATCATTTGCCGACCATACGATGTGGTACTGGAGGCAATAGCCAAGCACGGCAGTTTGCCATTGGTTGCACCTGTCAACCCGTACACAGAGTTTGCTGAAATCTTCAAAGCAAGTTGTCGACCATTCAGCACGGCCTTTCTGAAGGGATCAGACTCGGTGGCCATCTCCTTCTTTGCACGTTTCCGCGAGGTGAGTAGTTCTTCCAGAATCTGAGTAAGCAATCCTTTCCTAACCTTCGCAGTGCAGAACAGGTCATTATTTGGTGTCACGATATAGTCCTCGTCCTTTTTAAGCTGCATTTTGTCTATCATTTGCTTGTTCAGTAACGTCGTGTAACAAAGATTGTGGGCCTGGATGATCGATGGGTACAGCGAAGCAAAATCGAGAGTTGCCACCGGCACATCGTAATATCCTCTGCTCGGCTCAATGACAGTAGCGCCCTCGTACTGTTCATCTGGACCTTCGTTCTTCAGGTTCGGTATAACTAGTTGCTGCTCAAGTGCTTTCCGGAACATTTGACTGATGAACTTGACTTGCTGACCTCTTGAAAGCAGGAAATTGAATGGCACACCGGTGACCCGAGCCATCTCAGTATAGTTCACCAAGCACATGAGCTTGTCCATAAGTCTCTGGGGAAGATAGGCATCTTTCAAGCAGTAGACCGCAAGACGTCTTCGAGAATCCGGCGTCCCGTTATGCAGTTCAGTGATCATACTGTGATGCACATCTTCCTTCTGCTCGCCCAAAAATTGCGCACAGACTGAATTTAGTGTGTAACTTCGCAGATGGTGATCTCGTTGAATTAGCTGCAGCAGATCAAGCTGTATTCTTCCGTTAGTGTTGGTAGCTTTCGTGTCTCGACTACCCAACTGTTTGCTGGAGAAGTTGGTTGCGGTAGCAGTGGACTGAATGCTTTTCAGTCTCGACCAGTATGGAAACTTGCCTAATTTCAAATGCTTAGCTCGGTCGAGGAGATAGGGAAAGTCGAAGTTGGCAATGTTGTACCCGATGATAACATCCGGGTCGACTTTCTCCAGGAAATTCCGCCATGCCGTCAACATTTTTTCTTCGGTATCATGTTCATAAATCTGAGTATTGACTATCAGACTGCAAGTATCCAGTACGAAGACATTCCTGACGAAGGGCTTTGACTCGCCATATCTCGTCACCACATTGGCAATTTGGATGACCGGGTCGACGTCGGGCTCCGGGAAGACACCTTTCCGTCCAGCACACTCGATGTCGAAGGATAAGATGCGGAGAGGTGCCATTTTCGCCCACTCGCCATCATGGCCAAGTGCCACCAGATCCTTGTAGTGGCAATATGCTTCGATTTGACAATTGGACTGGCGGTCGAACTGTTGCATGACGGTATATTTCCCAGGTGGGACTTCGATCCATCCCATTCCGGTAACACTCGTGTCAATCATGAATCGTAACACATACTGAATATTATCAAACGTCATAATGCCACCGTCAACGCCTTTCCAGAGGCCTTTGTAGTTTGCAGCACCATGTTCGATGGTTGAGCGCAACTTATTGATGTATCTGGGATTAGTGACTGTGATCTTGAGGTAAGGACTCTTTTGATTGCCCTGAAAACCGAACAGGCTTTCCCGCAAGACCATCTGTACTGAATGTATTGCGGGCTCATGCTGAGCGAGTTGTGTTTCCAAGAAGGCTTTGTACCCGTCGACATCTTGTCTCTGGAAGTTTATAGGAGCAGCAACGTAAAGGTAGTGAAGGAAGTCTGTAACATGTAAGAGAATCGAATGGCCAGTCTGCAAAGTTGCGTTAGCACCGTCCAAGGAGAAAATAGTAGGATGCGAGTGCTTGGGCTTACCTCCGATACACCAAACATCTTGAGGGCGACCTTGCCTCCGTGCAGAGTACCCTCCTCGATGTCAATGGACTGAAGCCGCAGAATGTCTGTTTTCGAGTTGAAATCATCCAAGCCTGGTCTTTCCCATTGCTGGTCCTTCTCAGCATTGTTCTCTTTCAAACCCGAAATGTCCTGTGTCATCTTCTCCAGCACCTCTGTTTCAAATTGACTCTTGGCCTGGCTGGAATCCATCTTATTTTTGAAGCCATTGGAGGCTGCTTGCGATGAGTTGAATGAGCTACTGGGCAATGCATTATTGAGCTTTCTCTTTTTCGCTGACGGCGGGGATTTGAGCACGTTGTGAGTATTGGTACTGTCGGTAAGTGCTCGCTTCTGCGAGGAAGACAGTAGCCCAGGCATTTTGAGGCTTCCGAATGTTCCGAGTGCCTTTGATGATTCATGGAGTGAGTGTCCAAGTGGTAGTTGGGTGAAGTCCTTCCACGAGAAATGCAGGTGCCCACGTCGCGTCGTTTCTCTCATCGACGTGTAAATGACGCGCTTCTTTGGATGACGACGCTAGCCGAATTAGGACCCTCTGCTTGTCCAGCTAACCGTGACTTAGTATCTACATTTTCGAGCCCCTTGGCTTCATGACTGACATCAACATCAACCTTTTCTTGTACATCATGAAGTGCCTTCGTACTGATCAGCTTCGTTGAGCTCTCCGCCATCAGCTTGTAGTCATGAAGGAGCAATGTGGTTGGCGCCTTGGACACTGCATGGCGCCGATTGAGCCTAGAAGCATGATGACAATCTTCGAGTTTATTATGGTCAAGCTTCTGATCACTTGCCCAACACTTTTCGCAAATTGTCAATGATGAGCTTCTCCCTTTCTCCAATGTTTGTATCCCTCGCACGCTCTTTGAGAATCAGCATTTTCGTTATTCTTCGTCTCCAGGCGTTTCCTCCTAAATCAATGCACGAACACAAGAGTAACAGCTGAAAGACAGACTTTCCTTTGTGCAACTCTCAATCTTCCCTAGCTTTGACTCCCGCGCGAGTATACAAGCATCATACGGCAACGGTATAGCAAGTTCGCTCCGTCGTCCCACTCATGGGCCACCGACTCAGAGACCCCAAGTTGCAAACACTGACTAACGACCACGATTGAGTGTGAGAAGTCCGACTGTATCACTATGCTGAATGCGTAGCCATCTCATTTGCATTGTTCTGCTCGTTTGGACGCTGACCAGGTACCCACAGGATCCCCTAACTTTGTGTGGATCTCGGCTCGTACTGGGTGAGGTGATCACAGAGTGCTTTACCGACTGTTGCCTACTGCAACTAGAAGTAGAGAAGTTGGACGCAAACGCAGACGAGGAGCAGGCGGCGGCGGAGGTCGTCGAAGCCATGGCCGATGAAATTGCAGTCGGGCACGCATCAACGTAACAAAGATATTCCCGGCTATGATTCATATCTAAGTAGAGAAGCTGAAGGCGCACAGATGGTATTCAAAAAGTTATCGTGGTTCGTGCCGCACGTATTTAGATTGCGAATGATATAGGATTTGGCAGCGGTTCTCATAATCCAGTAAGCACTCGCAGTGTTGTTGGTTCAAGGCCACATCTATAATCCCCTAGCCCTACCTTTCAACGTGCAGCTACCAGAGACCCTAATATCGATTCCAGAAACCTGACCCGACGCCGAACCAGCACGCAGGACGTATTCATCCCATCTGAAATAGCATGTGTGGAAAAACGAGTAGACACGAGCAATCACTCAAGCTCCGAGTGGAGCATAAATCTCAGACAAAACGTTCTAGACCAATCCATTGAGGTTTTAGTTCCTCTATACCTTCCAGCTAAGAATGCTGCTATCGTGGCGCAGATAGAGGGATACAGGGATAACCTGAGGGCTTGCGCCTGGCAGAGTGAGATAGAGCTGAAAATCTTGTATGATGCGTGCAACCAGGATCAGAATGGGCGAGAGAGTTTTGTTGGAAAGCTAATCTACACCATGAGTTGCGCAGTCCTTGAGCGGCACGGGGGTCGATATATCTACCTCTTGTTGTCGTTCGTTCTCATGCTAGTCTTGGGGGAACGTGCTGGGTTTGCGGTTGGGGTTTGACCTTCCTTATAAGAAAACCGCTGCGTGTGATTGTTGTCTTGTGGTGTGCTTGGTAATCGGTATGAATATGTTGGATCGTGTTCATGTCAGGGGTTGCTCGAATCAGCCTGCTTGCCTATAGCCACGTAGCATTTGTCAGGAGTTCGGAAATTTTAAGTAAGAAAGAAGCACAGCACCGTGAAGCATGTGTTTGGCAGATTACGTGTTTGATTTTGTGGTTGTCGGCTGCTGAAGAATTGCATTTTAGCCTTGTTCTCCCATGAGTAGAGCTCAGATACATTGCTACTATAGTGTGTTGCAGGGAGCAAAATACACCGCCCACGCAAGCTTGACTCACTTTTCGACCTAGTTGTTAGGCGTCAACACGCCCCTGAACCTGATATTACCCTTCTCCATCTTCTCGAGCGCCTCATTCGCCTGTTCGAGCGAGAACTTCTCGACCATGCACTTGACGCCGTGCACCTGCGCAAAGGCGATAGTGTCTTCGGAGTCTTGCGCCTGCCCGCTGGGCCAAGCACTGACACTCAACCCTTTCTGGATCATGCTGTTGGTGTCGATCTCGGCTGGTCCTTCCGTCGCAGCCAACACGATAAGTTTGCCGAGCGGGCCAAGGCCCCGAATCAACTGTGGAATAAGCTTGCTGTTGGGTGCGGTCAAGAGAATGCAGGCCGCGCCACCGATCTTTTGAAGCTGCTCGCCGATGTCGCCTTTGCTGCCGTCAATGTAGTCGTGGGCGCCAAGCTTCATGGCGAAGTCCTTCTTTGCGGCACTGCTGGAGATGGCGACGCAGCGGTAACCGGATTTGGCGACGAATTGGAGGGCTAGGTGGCCGAGCCCGCCAAGACCTGGATTCATGTATCACT
The DNA here is from genome assembly GCA_000315175.1 of Herpotrichiellaceae sp. UM238. NCBI lineage: Eukaryota > Fungi > Ascomycota > Eurotiomycetes > Chaetothyriales > Herpotrichiellaceae > Herpotrichiellaceae sp. UM238. The sequence goes on from AMYF01000078.1 coordinate 27,421, forward strand.
AACGCGTGCTTGGGTGAAAGGGCGGACGTTGCGTACCTTGCACAGCAACAGTTTCTCCTGGAAGGATCTTTTGCTGCCTGAGACCGTTGAAGACGGTCACGCCTGCGCGGAGTTAGTCGACCAACTTAGCCGTTAAAGAATTCATATGTGGCCTTGCCTGCACAAAGTTGCGGTGCGAACTCGATAGGATCGGCGTCTTGCGGGATACTAACGACCGCCTCGGTTCGTAGCATGACATATTGACCGTACCCGCCGTCACGAGTGACACCGTTGATCTGCTCGTTCTCGCACATCTGAGCTAGACCGCGGCGGCAGGATTTGCAGGAATCTTAGCGTCACACCGACATTAGCATGTCGACCGAAGAAACAGGCTAAGGGTGAGCTTCTTACTATCGTGACCTCCGTGCCAAGGACCTCCGACCCGGTCGCCTTCCTTCCACCTCTTCTCGGAAGACGGAACTGCAGCCACTTCACCGATGATCTCGTGGCCTGGAATTCTGGGCAGTGAATTGCCGAAACCTTGCATGCGGACGACCGAGTCAGAGTGGCAAACGCCGCAGGCAAGGACCTTGACAAGGACCTGTGGGCGGGAGGGTCAGTCGCGGTGTTTACCGTCATCGGTGAAAGTACTGGTTACCTCTCCATCACCGGGAAGCTTGAGCTCACGCTCTTCGATGGTGAGGGGCTTGTTGGCCTCGTTGAAAACAGCGACCTTGTAGGTCTTTGGGAGGTTGGCAGGCATGATTTTGCTTTTAAGGTCTGTGACTAGGTGTGTTGCTTTCTGCATAGGCTGGCGATGATAATCAGAGCTTGTTGGAAGGGCGGGGTTTGCCAGGTCTGATATAGTCACAGGAGTCTGTGGTAGGACACCACAGGGAGCTGTTTTATGCGAAGATGAAAGCTACGAGCTCGAAGCTTACACAATTTCGTACATGATCCAGTACACGTCACGACCACACACTCACATTGCGTGCACGAATTGCTGCCTAGCAGTAGCCCAATGAGGTTCCCATTGCGAAGCATTATTTACAGTATGGAGGCGCTCCACCCAACGCAGCAATATGTAACGTCTTGAAATGGCTAAAGTGACTTCTCGAAATCCGAGATGGAGATAGGATTTGGTCAAGATTGGCAGGAACTCGACACTTCTCCGGACAAATTGGTCTACTTTTCTGCATCCTGGGAAGACTTTGCATGAGCAGCAGCGCAAGTGGGTCAAGACATTGTAGAGACAAACTGCCGAGACGCTGAGATAGCCAGGAGAAGACGTTCGTGGTTCTAAGGCGGGGATCGCAATTTTTTAGCTTACATCATACTCTCCGGCTCCCACTTTTGGGATTACGTAAGCGTGCAGTGGCCTGCTCACAAAGTCGAGTCAACAAGAGCAGCAACTTCTACAATGATCAAGTAAGGTTGGTTGAACAGGGTATTACCCCCGGCAGACACGGTGTTGACCAATTTGACTTGCAGCGGCGTGGTGGCCCCAAACACGGCCACGGCGGAAAGTAAAATCGGTAGAACAGATGTTCCAGTTAGTTTAATGCTGAAGGAGATACCCTTGGGAAGGAGATCTCTTCGCTGCGCTTGCTTCAAAATCAGAGTAATTCTTGCTGTTACTCTGTACCATGTCCTGCACTGAGTTCCCATGCTGTATGCTCCTGCTGCTACCGCTGCTGCTCAGCTACAAGCTGGAAATAAATACGGGCAAGCCGCTGTCGTGCATGCCGAGGCTTCACGGCCTTCCCAAGCAAAGGGTATGCTAGTCACATGATTTTACCCTTGCTCCACGATGCAACACCGGGCTGCGCTTCGGCCTGATAGAGCTAGACCCAATCAAATGCTTCGACTAAGCCGAAGCTTGTGGTTGTTGAAACACGAAACGCGTCAGATTCTTTCGACGGCCCCTTCCCTCTTTTCGCGTTAAAGTTTGTATCCGTGGATAGCCTCTGTTTAGTACGCCCCTTGGTCACAGATTGTTTTACTCGACCGGGAATGGCTCGTCCTCGCACGTCTCCTGTCGCTTTCGCTCCTGCGAAACTGCCGTCTCCGCTGGTGTAGGTACGAGTAGGCCTGCTGTGGCCTTGGGAGAGTGAAATTGCTGAAACGCCCGCTTACACCACCAGCGTCCTCATGAAGCAGGGCTGAAGGGGGCTTCTACTCAGGTCTAATCCTCTTCCACTCGGGTTGAGACACGAGCAAACCTTTCACTGCGTCTTTGCTTCTGTTCCAACCTTGCGCATCGCGTGTTTGCTTGATCCAGTAATCTCACTTCCTCTTGATCGCAGGTCGATCGAATACTACTTAGGCCCACTGCTAGGGCCTCACACTCCTTCTGGCAGAATTGTTGGCTGCTTGCGAGCGCGAAAATTCACTGACAGCTGTTGTGCTGCGCCATAACATTGCACAACGTCCTTCTTTTGGTCCTACCAGAGCTTGTGACCCGAAGCGTTACCCGAAGTGCAGGATCTTCTGTAGGAAACTGTGTACGGAAAGAGTGACCTGAGTGAAAAAGGTGTGGCAGGACGCGAGCAAGATACACACATCTACAACAAATATCTTCATTAACTTTCACGACATGCAATAGCACAACAACATCTCACCCATTGTATTCACGAGTCTACTGTTGGAAGATACCCACTTCACAATGCAGCTATTATTTCTGGTAGCAAGCTTCTTTGCTCTTCTTACTACTGCAGAGATTACGCTGTCCCAATTCCAGGCTATCGCAGAGTTCTCTGACTCGTGCACAGAAGCCTACGAGACCCCCATCACGGACTGCGACAATGTCAAATTTGCACCGTTTGGAGGCTACTCGACCTGTACGCGCGAGTGTCTGATTGAGCTGAACTCGCTGGCTACAACATTACAAAAAGCTTGTCAGAGTGATGGCGTGAAGCCGGACACTGTGATTGCTCACGCCTTCCTCGGCGATTTGGGCGATTGGATGTGTGCAAGAGATACTTATCTAACCTCAACTCCCACCGTCGCAAGCGGCACAGCCACCAATGCCAAAGCAAGCAAAACAACAAGTGCTACTGCAACCTCGTCCTCTTCAAGCTCGGAGTCTTCGACCACTGAAAGCTCCAGCACCGAGACTTCGACATCCGCGGCCGAGTCAAGCTCTTCATCTGGAGTTTCCAGCACTTCGACCACTTTGTCAACCCTCACTACCTCGACCGCAAACTCTGCTGCATCTTCAACGTTGTCGCAGCCTCGGCCTACTAGGTCGATAGATTCTACGCCCTTTGATCAGACCGTCCTGGCGAATGCAGCCAGTAATGAGAGGGAGAAAGTTGACCTGCTCGTCATCGAGGCCGTCATTCCCACTATCGCTGGCCTCGTATGCCTTGGCCTTGGAGGTTGGATATACTAGTCGTATCATAGAGAAAAGAGACGATGCCAAAACAACGACAATGATCTCGAGAGTGGCAGTAACAGCATGGAAATGACTCGCGGCACAGGCACTAAGTCAGACAAGGACGAAGATGGCTCAATTCACGTCCCTCAGGGAAGGAAGAACACTGGCGAAGGCAGACATGATATGCCAATCTTGTCGCATACAAAGGCGGCTAGCTATGGTAGCTGCGACGAGACTGATCAAGAAAGCCCTTCTCGGAAAGACTCTAGCAAAAGCTGTCATCCTTTGCGACATCAAATTGGTTCTGATGTCCTCGACTTCGGAGAGTCATCATTGATGTGGCCCGGCCCTCCTAGTCACACGCTTCCCAAGAGGCCAAGCAGCAAAGCATATTCTTATTCCGGGATACCCGTCATCTTTACCAACAAGTCAGAGACTCGGTTGGATTGCATTAACATCTTTTCTCCTTCTGCCAGGAGTGCCGGTCAAATCAAGTCCCCAAGTCATAGTCATGCGCGAAAGTTCACCAATCCGCCGAAGACTTCCCCGGCGCCTCGAATGCAAACTACTGATAATGTCGACGTAATGCCGAAGAGACATGAGCAGAAATCCACGACCGGAAATGGGAGGACCGTTTTCTCTCTTTTTGGGCTAGATGGGGAGCGGGCGATGCTCCGGGTCGAGTCTGACACAGAACTTGACGATTTGATGAACGAGGCTGGCCAGCCGAGAGCCAACGCTGGGTCTCCCCTCCAAGGTCAATTCGACGCAGTCAAAGAGGACGGTCTGCCATGCGCATCAGTCCTTCCGGGCGCAGCATCTGAAATGCAAAGAAAACTATCGCTTTCGCGATACTTGGACGAGATCTCAAGGATCGGAGCTAACGGTTCGCAAAGAGCAGACCACATACCTCAAAATGTCAAGGGACGAAGCTTTGCAGTCCACACTGATATCACGTCTGATGTGCTTAATACTGTTCACAAGAATGTTGGCGAAGGTCATCATGACTGCGGAGGGATGATGAAACCTTGTCCTGAGAAGCAGATGAAACAACAAGCTAGCGACGGTTCTTTCAACTCACTATCAGAACGGGGAACAAGCATTTCTTTGAAGAAATCTATCCGACCACCTGACCAGGTCACTGATCCGAAGATCAACGATGTACCTGCCTCAGATGAAGCTAAGCATGATGTCTGTATGGGCACGATTGCAGTCGCTTCTACTGAACCACGCTCAGTGTCGAATGAAGACAAAACACGCGGCGCCCCGTGTACTATGACGGCCAATATGATGCCTGTAACAGTTGATTCGAAGCAGAAGGCCCACGAAGCACCACCATCACCTCGAGCAGGCTATTCGGCTTCCAGTGCCAAGAATTTCAAGGCCCAGTGTGCTCTCGAAGTTGCTAATGGCAGGATTATCAGCATTGATACTACGCCAGGTGTGCCTATGAATTAGAGCACGAAGGCCTTGTGAAAAGGGATGCCTCGAAGGAAGAGGGTACAAAATGACATTTGGGCCGGAAAGCCTCATGGTAGGGCTCTTGACGAATACCAGCACAACACAAGCAAAGGCTTGCAAAGGCTTCGTGTTGACAGAAAGCTTTTCGATTGGTGAAATGATTATCGTATTTTCGGTCTCTGCTCTGTGGTCGTAGTTGTGGCCAATTGACAAGGGGCGTAATCTCGAAGAGACGAAGAAGGTTTCTCATGCTGACCGAGACATCATTTTTATTCCTTGTACAATAAGCGTTGGAGTTGAAGCTACCTTCTTAGTTACGAATACGAAGTTTTCGGCTTTTTGAGACTGAGTGATGTTTTCACATGAAGGCAGCTCTGTCACCTTGACCGCTGGGACTCATGGTGAGGTGTCATCCATGTAAGTTATAGAATTTGGCATCACTCTGCCAGTCTCCTTCATTGCAGCACGTAGGTGATGTAAGTTTTGCCTTCCCACCTTGCTACGTAACTTATCAATGTGCTCCATGGCTCTCGCCATATTTTGCTTGCCTTCCCGTTTCAACCGGTGCCGTTCAGCGCGGACCTGATTTCACGGCCGAGTTCATGTGCAGAATGTATACAAAAGACAGTCCTATCTTGACAAGAACAAAGTGCTCATGGGTAAGTTTGAATTTGATCAGCCTGCTTGCTTCGGATAGTCTGCGAGACCGCGTATCCACGGTGTAAGGGCTCCTCAACACCTTGAGGCATACAACCTGACCAGCACAAGGCGATACAAGAGTCGAGCAGCGGAGTCTAGATATCGATTCATCACCGGGGCACAGTGTAGCTCGCGGCTCTGTGCAGCTCGATAATACAGTGATGACTAATTGTATTGTTACACCGTTGCACAGATTCCCAAGCTAGTGGATGTTGAGCTGCGCCTTATCAGTCTGGAAAGTGCTGCTATGGCTGCCAGTCATTGGTGGTTTTGATCATTGTAGCCCTTGAAATGATCGTATGAGTTGTGCTCGGCGGTGCGAAGCGATGCATCCTTGACGAGCCGGTTGTGCTCCGGTATTTGATAGCCTGGCATGAGATGATGGCCAGCGCATGCCGACAAGGAGTTGCTGAAGCTTTTTGCAAGAGCCATAATTACTAGTGCACATGGCGCTTTAGCATACGTTCTCACTCAATCAGCAGATTGACGGACATCTACCAATGTCCGGACGCTCGACCAGGACTTTCCCAATCACCATTTGCTCCACCACCATTGATCATGAGCAAAGGGACGCAAGGCTAGCTGCGCCGACTCAACAGCCATCGAGTCATTCACGAGCCCTTCCATAAAACCTACTGTCATCTCTCCAGCGACACTCTTCGCATCCAACGCGATTGCAACCCGCAGGAGGGCATACGGTGCTGCCCAAGGTATCGAGCGAGCTCTGAAAGTATCGAGAGATGGTACATGCCAAACGGCTTACTTGGTACATTGGAATAGAATTCTCTTATGAAGCAGCTGTCCCAGCTCCAAACCATTGGACCAGAAGCCGTTGCGTGACTCCGTAAACAAACCCCATCCTTCCAGGAGTCACCGTCTCTGTGACATTGTCCGTCATTATATCGCTGGCCCTGGTGGGTCTGCGAAGCAACATCACAACATTCAATGTACCAAGTATCAAGCGTTGAGGTCTCACAAAAAAAGTCGGCAAGAAGACCAGACAAATTATGCATAAGAACGAGGTTCTGAGGTCCAAATGAACAGTTTGGAGTATCGCGAACAAACTAGTGACCACTATTCAATACCTCGACTCTGCACTTGAGATGTTTTTCGATGACCTGATCGCTACCAACGATGCTCCAGACGGACACCGGTGCACCGCTTCAATATGCGGAGAAGGCAAGCATCTACACGAGGAGGTTAAAGAAAATTGTCCTTCGACGTACGACAGAGACTGTTTTGGTACTGTCAGACTAGGTGGAGGGAGAGATCTGCTCTATCGTGAATGAGTAAGCCGACCCAAAAAAGGATATCTCCAAGCTCGGCCTCCGTCCAGATGCGGCGTTGCTTGCGAAAGGCGCTGCTGGCGAGATCAATGAGTCTGTTATGCTCGACTGGTCGAGTTGCCGATGGACAAGACAGCCGGCAACATAAGCGGGAACTGATAAATTGCAGAAAGTAGGGCTAGAGTGAGTGTCCCCCCACAGCATAATATCAACGGCAGTGCTGGATTTCTCTTTTCGCAGTCTGCTTGCCGATACGGGAGATAATGTTCTCTGACAGCCACCACAGCCTATCGTACGAACAGTCATAGATAGCAAGCCCGCAAAGACCCGTCGGGCTCAACGTACTGGAGTTGTTCAACGAGCCTCGTCAAGCGCAGTGAATTATGTTGGCAAGCACTTTGTTGTTATCACTCACTCAATCAATGCATCGCTTCGTGCCTTTTGCCAGATTCCACTGGGTTGATTATTGCGTGGCATTCTCGATCTTGAACGTTAAGCTTGGAATTCTTACAGACTGTTTCGAAAGTCTGATATTCACACCGAAGCAAATCCTGATTCCTCTTTTCCCTTTCGCAGAGACGGAACTTGTCCAGCAGCGCCCGGCCCCCCACACCAGGCGTACTCTATCAAATGCTACCGAGACACCTTCCCATATGAATGTAAACGAGATGGCGAGCAATATGGCGAAAGGCGGTAGGTATTGCCAGGACCGAGTGTTCGCTTGGGCGTAACGGGCTCAGCTATTGTCATTCGCAATTATCTCCTCGCAGAATGTCCTCAGCTTCTTCTAATTTTTCGTCTCTCGTCGTCCGTTCGCTTTATTTCGTTTGTCGCTGCTGTGAACCCGAGTGCTTTCAACGCAAGAGCGTTTATTTGACAAGGGGCGTCTCGTAACTCTTTTGCCCGCTTTTCATGTCTGTCAAGCACATCTACCAATGAATAGCATTCCTCGTTCATCTTGTATAGTGGCACGCGTATCTGGAATATCTGTTGCTCTCACTATCAATCACGTCAGTTCGAAAATCATCCGTGTGTACTATGCTTCTCGATTTATTGACAGTCGAGTTTGGTTCGCACATGATGTCAAGTTGCCGATTCAACTTGGTTAGAGCCTCCTTTTCTTGCTCTTGGATGGTGATCTGCTTGTCGGCATGGATTCTAGACCCATCGGCTGCTTTATCGTCCGAGCCGCCATTATCTGGCGCTCTGCTACGACCAACTGGCCCACAACAACACACACCAGACTCACCGCATGTGAACAGGATCGCCTCCTCAAGGCATTTCCTCATCTGCTCGCGCATTTTCTCAAAATGCAGTATAAGCAAAAGCTCAATCAGTGATCAAATCCGGAAGGAGAAATGCTTCCAGCCAAATTTATCTTGTCGAAAGGCAAGCAGGTAAGCAATAGAGGAGCGGAACGATCGCCGACAAGTCTCCGGGTGATGCGAACATGACAAGTTCTTGAAATATACCTTTCGAGTTGTATAAATTCAGCCGTCGCTGTTGAGCAGCTGAGAAATTGAGCAACGAGACAATTAAAGTCAAGGCTAGTTGTCAGGTCGATGGAAGTTGCTCTTAGTGGGAGAAGGAAGCGCAAATGCCCGATTGCATCGCATGTTCAAATGGAGTCTAAAGTATTTAGTTCACCATGGATCTTGAAAGAAAGTCCCTTGATCTGCCTTTCAAAGTGCTTGAACGTGTAATGTCTCATTCACTATGTATGCAAACGCTTGCCATGAGGCAACGGGGTATCATATGCGGTAAGCAAGATCAAATAGCCTCTCTGCAACCATGCGTTCATGTCTCTCCATTCGGTCCAACTGCAATGCAAACAAATCACTCTTCACTCAAACCCTAAAGGTCACCCAAAATTGCTTTGCAGCTTGTGCACTTATAGCTCCAGAACATCCTTTATGTCAAATGCGCTTTTAACCTTCGAAGTCAGCTTCAGGATCTATATCAGTGCTCAAGCTCCGACTTCTCATCTTTTCTAAGGCCTTCCTTGGTCTGCCACGAGGTCGCTTGGTCGGTGTGGTGCCAGGCGTAACGCTCAGCTTTCGCTTCCGTCCGTTAGGCGTCATGGCACCTTTCACTATCGACAAGTCACCGTCAACAGTGCCGTTAACGTCAGGTCCCGCTTCGCCGCCCATTGCCATTTCGAAGTCCTCGTCAACGCTCATAGACGCAACGAAGTCTTTGCAAAGCTGGACGATGGCGCCGTTGTTACCGTTAATTAGAGTGGAAACAAGACTGATGCTTTTGGTCCAGAATTTTTCACCTGTGATACCATGAACTTTGGTAGGGGTTTTAGTAGTTTCCTTCGCTTGTTTGTTATTCACCATCGCTGTTCGCACATCCCGCCCAATGCCATACTGACGCAGCAGATGCGATCGTGTCTCAATCATTAGGCTGAGACAAGCCGCTGCTGAGCTAAGCCGGTTCAGTTCCATAATCAGGGCGGGATCGGTCTGCTTGGTTTCGGCGGGGCCCGGTATGAAGCCTAGGTCAGGATTGCTAGGAGCCTGTGAGAGAACGACCAGATCAGGATATTGGAGCTGGGCAGCTTCAATGGCTTGTGCAGTCTCTTCACCGCTTTTGCTGTACGCTAGCTCTAGTTGAAGGACGACGTGCAAAAGCTCGTCTAATTTTTTGTAGTCAAAGAAGGCGATATTCTGCATTACGAAGCGTGTAAACATGACATGCTCCAATGGGACCGATTTTTCGGAGCTTGCTGTGTCAAAAGTTGTGCGAGAAACAAGGCCACTCAAGAATTTTTTGACATACTTGCTGTTGCTGGTTGTAATAATGTCGAAGCACTGTCCTAACTTGGCTCGGAATCCGGCTTGTCCAGTCTGTATGGCACCACAAGGATCACCGGCCACTTCAGCTTGATACTTAAATGCTTGTGCTATCGCCGACATATACTCGCGTTCACAATGCGACTCATGCTGCTCGTGCAGGAGTTGCTGAGCTTTGTGTCCAGTGATAGCAATCTGCTGATCTGTGCTTGTGCCAAATGCGACAAAGGCTCCCAGACATTGTTTAGGATGAATGAGGCCTTGATGCGAGATACTAGCTAGCGTCCTCGCAGATGGCAGAGCATTCGCAGACGTTTCAGAGAGTGAAATTTTGAGAACGGCATCAACTACATCCATTGTGATAGCTGAAATGGCGCTGTCTTGATCACGAGACCGAGCGTCTCCACCTATTTGCTTTAATTCCTGCTGTTCGCCGTTTTCGGACTTTTCAGACTTCTCCTTCGAAGCTGCTCTTGCGGCGTAGAGCTCGTCGAAGACTCTCAGCACCACAGACTTCAGTTTTAAATCAGCAACACTGTTCGAATCCACTGGTCGGTCCAAGGTTTCGAAGAAAGTCTTTCGGATTTTGGGACTGTTGAACTGTGCAGGTGAAGCTTGGCAAATTGAACCAAGGCTTTCGAGTGCCACTTCGCGCACTTCCATGGGGCGACTTTCTGTAGTCAACGGTTGTAGAATCCCTGCAAGATACGCAGAGACTGACCGAGCTTGAAAATTGGGAACTTGCTTCGCAAAAGCTTGCGTGTGCTTGTCAAGATCGATGTGTTTGCCGATAGCGCCAGTTATTCGAACCAACTTCACTGTTTGGTCTGTCGTGGTTTTCGGATCTGTAAATTTAGTGACAATAGACACAGTGAGCTTAGTAAGCCTTTCTGTGTTGCGTAGAACACCGTCTATTGTAGACAAGCACTGCATGATGGCGTCAAGCTCCACACGTCGAGGCATGATGCTGATGGTTTTCATGAGCTTGTTTTGAATTTCAAAGAGCAGCATCTTGTGCGATTCAGAAAGATATGGCAGTACGAGACGGTAGATTCCGACAGCTGATCTGAACATAACCAAGCCCTCACCCTGGGTAATGTTTTCCAGATAAATTTGAAGCTTCGACAACTGTAAGGCAGGCACCAACTTCGGGTCCGCTTCAGCAAGTGCTGTTAGCAGCAAGAGCGGGGATTGATCTTTGTCCGAGGCAGAGATCACCTTTTCGAAGAGGGCTTGAACAAGCCTGGAACAGAGGACATGATTGTTGCGGGCCGTTTTCCTTTCTGCCTTGAGCAGAGACACAAAGAATTGTTTGAGCATCGGAAGGTCACTCTCTGTAGCGCACTGCCTCAGGTGCGTGGCAAGGTCGTCGACTGCAACAAGAGCAGCTGCGCTGTTGTCATCAGCTGAGACGTGGACCAGTGCCGGCTTGATGAGGACATCTTCAAGGGTCTGCTCTGCAAGCGCAACGATAGACTCCTCTGGGTCAACAAGTCTGTGTAAAAGTTTCTGGACAATCGCTGTCTTCATTTGCGCATCTTGTTCTTGCAGGTAGATCTCCTTAAGGTGTCCAATAGCTCGTTTTTGAACTCCAACCTTCTCGTCACCTACGCAGTCAAGAAGACGTCTCATACCTTTGGCTCGAAACATGTTGCCCCGGGGGATGATGAATCTGGCTATCAACGATAACGCGGAATCACGCACCATCGCTGAGTCGTCGGAAGCGCATTTGAAAACATCGTCGGCTATGTTGAGGCCAAGCTCACCGCCAAGCAACGACGAGTCGATTTCAAGTATAGATGCAACACTCTTCAGACTTCGACTTCGGACTTGAGCCTGGTCACTGGTAAAGGACGCGGTCAAAGCTTTGACCATAGCTGGCAGGCGGCGACAGAATGAGAGATTGAGGATGCACAGTAGGTACGCTGTTTCGGCAATTTGAGTTGAAACATCCCTATTGAAGCTTGGAGCCTCACTCATTGTGGTTGTCAATAGCAGATTCACATGTTTCGTGACGTCCATCAGGTCGCCCTCGGCCTTGCTTTGGAGTGTCTGAGCGAGAATGTGAGCGAAGTATGCGATGAAATATGACCGAGCACTCTGTTGGTGCAACGTGATCTTCCCTGTCATGCCGTTGAAATGTTCGGTCACCATGAGGAATGGACCCTTCAAAGAGACTATATCCGGGATAGGCACACCTCCGGTCTGCAACTGGATTTTGCTGAGCATGGCAAGCTCTGAGGCAGCCTTGGATGCATCTGAGTCGATCGAGGCAAAGACAGTGGTCGACTTGGCTCGCAGCTTGGAAACCGCCGAGCCCATACTGCCCAATGACTCCAACGCCATGTTCTTCGCTGAGGCGGTCTTCTCATGCTCAGCTAGATCGAGCATCTTGTATGCCAGGACGTTGAGGAGTGTCTCGGCAGCGGGCCACTCATAGTTGTCAAGGACATTGAGCAAATCTTCAATTAAGAGATCGAGAATGTTACGATACGGAGAGTCGCCTGTCTTTGTTGTTTTGGAAGCTTTGGACACCAGATACAGTACAACGTCTTGAGCACTTCTCAAGGCCGGTTTGAAAAGCTGCCCAACCTTGCGATTAAGGAGGGCGACTGGATCGACTTGGCCTATAGAAGTGTCTTCTTCTTCTCCGTCTCCTTCGTCGTCATCATCCTTGGCTTCATCTCCTTGGTCGGCCACGATTTCACTGTCAGAATCAACTGCTGCAGACTTTCGACTTTTGCGCATGTGTTGACGAGACTGCTTATCAGGAACGTGCAGAGCAGTTGTCTGTACGAGCTGCATGAATAATGCTGAGATGAGTTGTATCGATATGCCGTCACCGGCTCTGAACGTGCGTGCACTGCGACTGGTAGAAGGCAACTTGTCAAGTGAGCTGAGAACTTCATCGAGAATAGCGGAGCGCTCTCGTGGAAAGCGTGCATAGATCTTGGACAGGCTAGCCATAGCGCTTTTGCGGAAGTTCTCGTAGACCTGCAACCCGAGAGCTGAGTTCTTCTCACTGGTGGCATTCTGAACAAAGATGAGCTTCGCAGCTAAGAACTCAATGGTGTTGACGCATGCATCTCCCCCTTTGACGTCGATGCAAGCCGTCGCCATCAGCTCTAGAAGTCTTCGTGAGGAGTTGAGGAGTTGCTTAATATTCTCTGAGGCGGCTGTTGCTCGTTTGAAGACAAGGCCATCTTTTGCATCGGGTCTGGCTTCAATGACGGGTACGATGCAGCTGTCTAGGATATTGACCAAGATGTTGGCCATCCACGTTAGTAGATCGGTTGAGAGCAAGCTCTCTTGCTGCGAGTTGCCTAGCATTGAATAGACGACGACAACAGCTGAACAGATGCTATTGTTTGCCCTTGACATCCTCTCTCGCCATAATTGCAACTCTTCGTCGGAGTAGTCTGCTCCTCGAACATTGATTGTCTGGCCTCTCTCGATCGAGGGCTCACAGAGTTGCTGAAGCCTTCGCAGATCATTAATAGGGACTCGAGGCAATCTGCCGAGGTTGAGAAGCTTCCTCATATGATCTCTGAGCTTGTCCAAAGTTCTTAGGTTGATGCTTAGGCCATCTTCAGTGTCATTATCGAAGGCTTCAAAGTACTCGCTGCTTTTAGCATTCATAACATTCCTTCCAGAAGCATCAACCAGATTTTGACCTTCGAAGATGTCACTCAGGAGATCTCGGAAGGCTTGGAGAGCCTCATCAGACTGCTGCTTTTGGGTAGTTGTATGGCGCAAGATATCTTCTTCATGGCTCAATTTTCTCCGTTTTGGAGAATCGCTGATTGCTACGTAGTCTTCTTTACGATAAGATGGTGGTACGGGCGGGACGTTGATCATAAGTCTGCCATTTGGAGCTTTTTGCCATGATTGAGCCTTAAGATTCTCATGTTGTATAGCCTTAGGTGAAGAATCCAGCGGCTTGTAGTCGGACGGTGTAGGTAGTCGTCCTTGTCTCGGTTTGCTTGGAGTATTTACATCGAAGATACTGTTTTCATCCTCGCCGTCCGGGGTCGGATCTAGAGACTTATAAGAAGGTGCTCGAACGGATCTGCTCCTCGACGTACATCTGTACTCGTCCCTGGCCATGTCAAGAACAGATCTAGCCAAAGGACTTAAACCGAGATCCGCTAATTTGACAACCGATGCAGAGGAAGTGGAGGGTGGTGTTGGAGGAAGCTGGAAGTCACTGTATGGCCTATGATCAGTAACGGTCTTTGACAAGATCGGCAGGAGCACATGTTACATTTGAGTGCTTCCTTCTTGATTGAGCAACGCAACAATCTGATTTCTGATTACAGGCTGCATTCCTTGCTGCTGGAGGAGTGATTGAGCAAGCTTTCGCTCGCTTGATGTCGACACTCGTCCATTTTCTCGCAACCTTGAGACTTCGGGGATAGGGATGCGGTCGACTGCCGGCAGGATTGATGTTGTAAAAGGGGTGAATTGGAGAGCTTTGTCGGTAGAAAGTCCACTCACTGAACCCGTGGCCTGTGAAACGCTGAAATTCCCGTAGGCTCTCCTAGGACCTGGTGGGACGTTGACCTGGATTGGAGGAGGCCCGGACATCTCGCAGGAACTAAAGTTCCTTGTGACTGAGGATTGAGCAGCATATGGGCAGCCACGGGACTTTTTTGTTATTCTGCAGGAGAAGGCAAACAAAAGGTAAAGTGTAAGTCAAATCAGCCTCATCAGCACCTTCCGCATTGAATGCGACAAACGACCCATGCCCGCCGCAGCGGAAGGAATGCGACAGCCTTGCCTCGATAACTCTTAGCCTCGTCTTATCGCCGAGTCGTACCTGCCTTAGCGTGACGATCGCATAATTTTCGCCGCGCAGTTTGTTCTTCGCTTCGTAGCAGCTGCCCGATGACAACATCCTTCCCGTGACAACTGTGGGCAAAGATGGTCGCAATTGGGAGCATGTTGTTCTGCGACCATTGCGGCTCGCTCATGCCTCGCACGACGGGTGCCACCCAAAATCAAATGATCCGATGCGAGGATTGCACGCTCTACACGCAGGACACCTCGGACAAAGTGATTGTCTCGACCTCCAAGCCCAGCGCTTTTCCTTCTGCACTGCGCGCGAAGCATAACGATGTGCAAAATATCAATACGGAAGACTTGCAAGTCGAGTCGATGGCCAACGAAGCATGTCAGCAGTGTCATTCGAGGGACGTGTTTTATCACACCAAACAACTGAGAAGTGCTGATGAAGGCACAACTGTTTTTTACAGATGCGGCAATTGCGGACACAAGTGGAACACGAACAACTGAAAGAAAAACGTATGAATGTGTGCTGAGTCTTTGAATTCTTGTATCTTCATACTCCCTATGCGGAGGCGGCCACCTCGGGTATCATAGCATATTCTGTTTCACCACTCTTCTCATACTCAGCCATGTCAAGCGCCACAACGACACTATCTCGAACAACCTGCTCCGAGTCGTTCAAGAAATCCTTGAGCATGTCTTCCACACCGGGTTCCTCGCCCAAACTCCCGAGAGCTTCCGCGGCTTCGTGCCTCACCATACTCTCCTCATTCTTGTCACGTAGAACGCTTAGTAGGGCTGGAATTGAAGCAGGATGTGATAGCTGTCCAAAGACAAATGCGATCTCGTGTCGGAAAAGAGCAGACTTGTCAACGAAGCCAGAAGCTAGGGCATGTATTGCAGACTCAGCAGTGGGGGAATCAGGTGGCGACGCAAGGTCTCGAAGTGCGAACATTGCTCGGTAACGTTCGAACAGGGGTCTGGAGACGTCGAGAAGGGTGGCCTGAAGAGCCGAGATTTCGGTTGGCGAAGTTGAAGCCATTGGAGGAGCAGGATCTATCGAAGCAAAATCACTCTGTTTGAGATTCTCGGATTTGCTCGACTCGGACAGCTGCCAGTTGATGCGGTCAACAGCAATTTCACAAGTCTCTCGGACAACTGTAGGTTCATTGGGATCATCCCTCATCTTCTTCATCATATCAAGACTTCCTGCATCTCCCAACGCCCCTAGTGCCTCTGCTGATTCATGTCGCACCATATGGTCTTCATCATAATTCTCTAATACTGCGCGGAGGAACGGCACGGCTTGTAAATTCCTCGTCTGACCCAGGCAATACGCGAGTTCGTGTTTTAGAAGTGCGGATGGAGAGGAGAAGGCAGCGGCGATCGCCTCGATGGCAGCGAGTGACTGCTGTTCGTCACCCTGCGCGGCTAGGTGCTTGAGGGAGAACAGCGCTCGAAATCGTCGGGCTAGCGGTACTCTCTCGGAGGTCAGTGCATCTCGGAGTGTTGCTACGGTCGTGTCCTTGCCAGCCAGGCCCGAGGTGCCTTCCAAATTCGACATGTTGACCTCTGATCGTGTCTGCTACCTTCCTTGGGCGATCAAAATAAGAATTTTGGCAGGAGAAGCAGGGGGTTTGCAGGGGCAGGCACGCCCAGATCTAGCCTGCGACTTGAAGATTTTCTATCCCATATCGCGCAGCGCTTTTTTCCTCAATGCGGGGTCCAGCGGTGGATGCCACTAAAGACTTATTCTGCGTTAGTGCTTCGCTAACCACAATTAGAAAAAGCTTCGGATTGTGGGACCATGAGCGCATTTTCAGGAAAGTTCTGTGGCAGGCCGCTACCAGAGAGACATCAATTACCACTATCTGCTCACGATCAATCAATTTATCCTCAAAGGCTTGCTCTGCTACAGCAACACGGCGACTCACGAACTCTTTCCTCCCACAATCGTCGGCTAGCACCTCCCAACCAGCAGTCATGACAGCGCTCATCCACGACCTTCCATCTGCCTGGCACGTCGACCAGGCCTGCATGTCCGAAGACGAACGAATCGTCATCATCCGCTTCGGCGATCCTACAAACTCGGATACTTGGAAACAAGATGAGATGCTCTATAAGATTGCGGACAAGGTCAGAAACTTTGCCGTCATTTACACCTGCGACAACACTCGAATTCAAGACTTCAACCAAATGTACGAGCTCTACGATGTGTGCACAGTCATGTTCTTTTGGCGAAACAAGCACATGATGTGCGATTTCGGCACGGGAAACAACAACAAGCTCAATTTCTACATCAACGACAAGCAAGACCTGATAGATGTCATCGAGGTCATCTATCGAGGTGCGAAGAAAGGAAGAGGTCTGGTCGTGAGTCCGAAAGACTACTCGACGCACTACAAATATTGATTCGAGTCCATTCTTCGACGCCATTCTTCGACATTATTCTTCGACACCGCCACGACCTTGGATGGTCTCGTCATGCTGGCTAACATCCATATATCGATGTGGGACACGCAAGTTGAGTAAAGAGAAGGAACACATCATCAACGAATGTACAGAAAGACATCCAGGGTTAGTCTCACCGTTTATAGCATAATACCATGCTGTGCAAGTTTGCTGACATTTTCTTTCCAGTCTATGCTTCACAATGAAAGCCCTGCAGTGAGTTTCTCGACTGACAATACTGACTTTACAGCCCCCGAGCAACGGCCAGCATCGCATTACTTTCGCTCTTGTTGATACGCGTCATTCAATTTCTGCTCTAGAAGTCCACTCCGGACCATTCTGACTGCGAAGCACGAGGCGCTCCAATGATTGCGCTTTTTGGCCAATTGCAAGATCGCGCTCCCGCTCGTCTTTTGGGTTGCATCTTGATTCTAGTAGTGTTCGATGCGCGTAGCTGTAGCTGTAGCGCTCTTGCGGGGCACTCTCATGTGACGCTCAACGCATGGCAGATGGTGAGGTACAAAGTGAATTGTAATGCCTCGACATAACGTTGACAACCGCGCTGCACCGCTTTGTTTGAACAAGAATCTCGCGGTCTCGTTCCACAATGACCTTGGATCATTAACCTGGTACGATACGGGTCCTTGGGGATGCGTTTTGGCGCTTAGAGAATAACCTCAAAAGTTATACACTTGCCTCCTTGGTTTGGCGCTCCTTCTCAGCAACACGGTTCCCGTAAAGAAGACATCACGCGCTGTCTTCAAGTTGCCCCATTCAAACCCAGAAGGACACGTCCGCCTCCAAGTGTTCGCCTTGCACCTGAGGCCTTAGGCTTCACCCTTCACGCTTCCTTACTTGAGCGTTAATGCTGCAACGCCCGGTAACAGATCATCAGCCTGCAAACCTGGCGACGTTGAAGCAAACGATCGACCGCCGAGCACACCAACACCACAGGAGCCAGTACGGCCACTAACTTTCATTACTTTTCGACTCTCATTGCAGCTCAACAAGTCCAATCCTGCCAATTCTTACGTTCTCTCTCTTTGCCAAATCCCCGTCGTCCACCTGTGAGCTCTACCTGACCCAGCATGGATCCAAATGACGACTCGATCCTCGACGCGTCTAACGACGACAACACAACGCAAACCTTTCCCCAGCACACCTTCCAGCACTTCACGCAAGACGCGTCACCCGGCATCAGCCCGCTCGAGCAGGAAGTGCTGGACGAGTACTCGCGCCTCCTATCTAACATGAAATCTCTGACTCGCACACTCACCGATCTGTCAAGCGGACCCGTCACACTGGAGATAGCCGAGTCACTGCGTCTGCTCGAACGGAAAGTCGCATCGGTCTATACCCTGATGAAGGCATCCGTCTACTCTATCGTGCTCCAGCAAGGCCAGGTTGACACGACCCAGTTGGAGCAGGACACCGGGGAGAGCGAAGCTACAGGCGTGACTATGCGATGAGGCGCTTCAACCAGCAAATGTCGGCAGTAGAGCAACGTGCGCGGATCAGCTCGCGGTTGATGGCTCGTGGGAGCACTATGGCCGACGTTGCTCGGCTGCACGCAAATCGTGACAGGAGGTGATTGATCGCTGCAAGCCATGTGGTAGATGAGCGTTGAACGACAATGGAGTGATTGAAGTGCGAATGAAGACGAACTCTTGAGACGCCTCGCTCACCACTTCAGCCCAGCCCTGGTCGCCGCATGGGCTACTAGGTGTAATCCTACCAGGCGACAATGCAAGCTGGGCACGCTTGACCACTGAGTCTAGGAGGACATGGGCTGTAGCATACTAAACAAGTTGGCAGACAGGCAGGCAGAAATGAAGGCAAACACGACTCAACTTGAAGGTGCAACGAAGCGAGATCCTGGATAGACTGTCGTACATACACCATCTGATCAGGCCGACTAAGTCAGCAGCGACGGACTGCGTAGCCGCCGTGTCTTACGGCAGTCATGGCAGGCCAACACGAGTCCCGTATCTACATCTCGAAGAATGGCCGACACGGCTTTTTGTGAAATCCGCACTTCTAGAAGCGGCCTTGGGCTGAAAGCAGTGTCCTCCTGTGTCTGATGGCGGACAGGTTGAGTTCTTTGAGGACTTTCCACAGTCCTCAGACTCTCCGCAATCTCCTTCTGCTTTTGCCATGAGCATCGATAGGAGACAGTGTAGTACACACGGCAGTCAACGTGGCCTGTACTGTACATCGGGCCAAGTAGCTGTACATCTCCACCTCTTAAAATCATATTCTATACGTTGCCCGCATAGTACACCTTTCTCACATCAACCAACTTCTTTCCCCTTCCCTTTGCGATCTCTTCTGGATCTTTCTGACTCTGCAGTGCTTGAAAGGCAGCCTTGACGGTGTTCATAGGGTTTCTGGCCCTTGTTACCCGTGCGGCGAGATCGGAAATACCGGCACATCTGCACATTTCGTATATGTATTGTTGGCAGCGGAGCCCGAACCCTGGATACTAGTCAGTGATCGCTTTCCAAGGGCGAACGTGAGTTGCTTACCTGGCGGTCGTGCATATAGCTCAAGTTCCGTAGCCCCTTCTTTCCCCTTTACATCGCCAAAAATAGTCCGGTTCTCATACCGCATGACAGGCACCATATTCCGAATAGCGCGATACTGGCTCTGCACCATACCCTCAGCACTCTCCTCCGACTTCCCCTCCCCGATCCCTAGCAAGCCATTCTGATTCCCTGCCACGGACAGCCAGTACTGCTTCTGGATCTTCCCCAGCCGCGTCTGATTCACAACGCGATGCGAAATAATGCTCTTCACCCTCAAACCATTCAGCTGCCGCTGAGTTAATCCGGTCATCTGCATTAATCGCACAAGAGCCGGGGATATCTCCTGCTCGTCTGCTGCTTCTCCTGGTCTTCCACCTTTTGTCTTCTTCTTCTGCGCTTCCGCAGCCTGTCCCTGTCCCGGTATTCCCTGTTCCCTGACCATTTTCCCTGACTGCGGCGCAACTGCAGACCTAGCCTCAAACTCTGCCTCGGGCTTTCCAACCGTTATTCTGTTCTCAGCCAGAAACTTCCGCAACGCCTCTTGTGCATCATTGTCGTTCTCCGGCATCGACTGCATGAACTTCACGATGTCTTCGTTGAGTTCGTCCTCGGTTTTCAGGCGTGAGTTGTCATCTATGTTGGACCAGGGGGATCTGACGGCTTTGTCGAGGACAGGGTCTATGGTTGTCAGGTCTTGTATATAGTTTTTGGCATTCAAGGTCCAAGGGCGGTAATTTGGGGTTGTTTGGGTGTCCATCGCGTCGAAGGTTTGGCCAAGGTGTTGCTGGGTTTGCGAGATGGCTTCTGCTTGCTCGGGTGTGTAATTTGAAGATATTTGATCTTTTTCGAGTGACTTCATTTCTAGGGAACCTCCTCTTTTGCGAGGCTGCGAGTGGTTAGGGGATGGGTGGAATTGTCGACGGAGGGAGGGTGATGCCTTTTTGGAGGCTTGTTTGAAGGTGCAGAAGAGGCATGTTGATGGCCGTGCGACACTCATGGTCGCGACGGAGCGGAGATCAGAGCGTGGATATCGCGAGCTGAGCTGATGATCGTGCTCGCTCAAACCTTCAAGTTGTCAAGGACGACTCTCGAGCTTCGAGAAATCTTAGCGCGTCTTGGAAAGGAAGGCGCACGTGACTAAGCACATTCCACGCTCAAAGTTGGACGTTTCCTAGATTCGCATGTCAGGCACAGACACCAAACATGATGCGAAGAAAACCTTTTTCGGGCTTCAAGCCCTCATATCTTGTCTTAGCAACCACATCTCGGTTGCTGCTGTCGCAGCCGGTAGTCCTTGCTGGATGCTCATTACCTTGGTAGGGTACTCGAGCTTATCATTGTTATTCCCCCCCGGCAGCTTCGCAAATGCTCAGGAATCGTCGACTACGTTCAGACCATTCTGTAGCATAGGGCAATCATGGAAAATGTCGTACCACTTCTTGTAGGACATCATGACTCGAAAAGAAATGTGCCTATCTCAGCCGACCTGGCTCAGCAGGCTCACGCTGCCAACGTGAGTGATCCTCCAGAAGTTGCGCTATTTTCCTTGCTGACGATCTTCAGTATGATATGCTGACCTTTCCAATCACTACTCCTCATTTTCAATCAAAAGTGCTATCTATCCTTTCATCAGCTTTTTCAGATGCCTCAAATAAACCTGGATGGCCTTCAAGGAATGGCTCACCCGTTTTGATCGAGCCGTTGTCACCAGCCGACACTCAGCTAACTCCTGATAATTCCATCAACTCCATTATTGGCATGAGTAGTTCGTGGATAGACCTTGGATCTCCTGACCCAATAATAGCGGATATTTCTCGCCAGGTACTAAAACTAGAGCTGGCTTATGCTGCCTTTTGTGGTGTCAGTTATGTCATCGTCTACGGACCAAGGCAGGATGGTAGATGTGACATTGCTGCATACGCCCGCGCTATCCTCAACGGACTGGATCAAGGCCCGTACATGCAGTTGTACGTCTGGCAGAGCACGCATCCTGATCCTGCCCGCAGTACGGAGCAGGTGGGCGATCTGGCGTCTTTTGCTAGGCATGACTACACGCTTGACCGTAAGTCAGATGAGGTTGAAGATGGTCTATACCAGACATGGCAAGCGTGGGACAGTATACGATCAACGTGCAAGTACTCAACGAGACTGAATCTAGGTAATGCTCTTACGTGTAACGTGTTCAGCGATTGCTGACCACATTGGCAGCTTTATCGATACCTAAGCATCTACCACCAACTCCATTGCTGACTAGGTGGTATTCCGAGCCAGTACGGATCTTGACCCTGGATGGCAGCACATTTCGAAAAAATGCTAAGGGGTACCCTGCACTGCCTTCTGAGCACCAAGAATACATACACAAGCTCATGAAGCTCAAGACACAACCGTGGCTACTGATCTGCGACGCGACTCCCCTCAAAGACTCTTCCCAGCTTCCAGGCGAGAAAACCGATACCAATTTCCCGGCGCTTGATCAAGCCGCCAACATGACCTCAACAGAAAGTGACTCGCACATACAGTACATCCGCCATTTGCAAACCAAGCAGCGAATTGTGACACCAATGGATCAATATGGAGCAGGCTATCAAGACTACCCCCAGGCTCCACTACAGCCGCTGACCGTCAATCTCGAAAGCATTACATACGAAGTCTTCGAGAAGGATCCAATCAAATATGAGTGGTATGAGAGAGCAACTGCACGAGCTTTGCATGATTGGATAGAGCAAGGCAAGCCTACCTCGAACCCTGATGGCAGAGTCGTGGTCGCGGTGGTCGGCGCAGGTCGTGGACCTCTGGTCAGTCGCGCGCTGAAAGCGGCAGAAGATGTTGGAGTCGACATTGACATGTGGGCCCTCGAAAAGAATCCCAATGCGTTTGTGCTATTGCAGCGACACAACGAAACGACGTGGAACCGCCAAGTCAGTCTGGTGAAGTCAGACATGCGAACCTGGCTGGGCCCGAGCACGAACAAAACATCGTCTACGGTACGGAAAACCTACAACCTCGACCCAGAAGAGGCACAGCAGTATGGTATATCTGAATCGCAGAATGATAACTCAAACTCTTCAAGCATTGTAATGCTGCAGAACAATCGCTACAAGATCGATATCCTTATCTCTGAGCTTCTAGGCTCATTTGCCGATAACGAGCTCTCACCTGAATGCCTCGATGGCGTCCAGCACCTTCTTAACCCCGTCCACGGAATCTCAATACCTACGTCTTACACTGCACACTTCACGCCAGTTGCGGCTCCAAAGCTTCACGCCGACATCTCGCTGTCAATGATCAACGTCAATCCCACCGCAGCAGAAATACCCTACGTCGTCATGCTCGACCAAATTGATTTTCTCAGCACCGTAACTCCTGAAGACACCCCCGCCACATCATCTGGTCCCACAAAAACAAGGTCCTTTTCGAGTGTTCTCACAAAATCCTCCCGTCAAAGCACACCTTCAACATCCTCAAGCGCAACAAGTAAATCCACAACTTTCCCACCAATACCGTTAATTCATACAGCATGGGCCTTTCACCACCCCAATTCTTCCCTGCCCTCCTCAATATCAACCAGCAGCCCTTCAAACGCCCACAACGCCCGTTATCATAAATCCACCTTCCCGATCCCGCACCTGGGTACCTGCCATGGCCTCGCCGGCTACTTCGAGACAGTCCTCTACCCTGGCGTCGAGCTCAGCACTAACCCCTGCACCATGGAAGAGAAAAGCCCAGGCATGATCAGCTGGTTCCCGATATTCTTCCCTTTTAAAGCGCCCATTTTCCTGCCAGAGAACTCGGTGGCGGAAGCGAGTATGTGGCGGCAGACAGATGATCGGAAGGTGTGGTATGAGTGGATGATGGAGGTGTACATCATGGTGGGAAGCAAGAGGGTCAAAGTCGGCGCGACCGCCTTGCACAGTAGCGAGAAGGAGGCCTGTTTGATGTGATTGTAATTGGAGAGAACAATAGAAAACAGGGCGCGCTGTGCTCATACAAGAAGCTTGCAGTCTGGCAGACAGACGGCGCCGAACTTCCTGAGACTGACTTTCGCATCCCAATCTCCTCGACACAATCTACGTCTTTCCTCTCCATACTGGAGCAACGCAAGCTTTTAGGTCAGCTGTGATCCAGTCTGTCCCCCACCCTTACTCATACTTACTAATTGCTCAGCACCTAAAACATCGATATGCAAGCATTGGCTGGAGCTGATTGACAGAGCCTTATTCTCTCTCCCTCCGTGGTCCTGTGAGACTCTAGCGCTATGCATAACCGCCACTCAAAAGCACCAGAGCGCGGCTGCTGTTTCGGAACCACTAACTGCCCTATAAAAATTCCGAACTGCGCTGGACGCTGCTTGCGTCGCGATTGACAAATCTACCTGACATGACCAATTTGGCCGGAGATGGAGGCGAACTCTGTTGGTTCTGCCGGGGTCAATGTGCGGCTGCTAATCCCGCTGGTCAGCAAGCGAGTCATACACGATTGCGGAAACGAGCCTGGGATGTTCGGGCTGACAACGAGGATGGCATGTTGTCTGCCGGTGAGCAAACTTTTGTTCATTGAATAAAGGTCTACCATGCCAGTTGGTTGCAGCATAAGACAACCTGGTACTATCACTCAAGCCGAAGGTTGCGATATTACGAATTGAGTGCCTTTTCCACTCCCTCAAACGATCACAATAAGCTGTAAACTCCGTAGTTTATCCGGTACTGTCTCATGAGACGCCAATCTTGAAATAAAGAGGTATTCTATTGAAAGTGTATGTCCAAGCTCTGTCTATGATGTGTACATTAGTGATACACTGCAGGGACAAGCCCAGCCCCGAGCAGTCTTAAGCAGCTTGTATCCATAGTGTACACTCACGAAAACTCTACTTCCTTCCCAGCATCGCCCGGAGCTTGTTCCACAAACCTCGTGGCTCAATCACCACTGCATCCTCATGTTGCGATTTCTGGCCCCATTTGCCAGTTACGGGCCTCTCGCCGGCATAACTTGCCTCAAACCCTTCAAGAGCCTTGACACTCCCCGCCCTCTTGACCTTTATCCAAATCATCTTGTGTTCCTTCATATCGTCCATAATCCGACGTAGCACCTTGGAGTGTGAGTCTTCCAGCTTCAGCAGATCCACTTTTCCCTCCCCATCCAAGTGTCCATCTGCCCATCTGTCTTCCAATAGTCTCATTCTCTCCACCACCTCCCCAAAGCCAGACCCCCCAACAGACTCATCTAACCGCTCGCGAATATCCGGAAATTCCCGATCAAACTTTCTCAGGTCAGACTGGAAATTTCTCAGATCCGCCTCATCGAACCTGTGCAGCGTAGATCCCACAAGCACATTTCTCTCTCGATCCACGATCTCACGATGCGCCTTCCATATGTTCTCCTGAATCTCTGTTCTCTTGTCGAGTAGTGCCCAAAGTTCCTCCTTCAGGTTCGCTTGCACACACGCCTCAATATGCCCCGTCTCGAGCTCCAAAAGCTCACACCGAAACTGCATATAATTGACACGCGCGCGGTCAGCGTCAGGATGCAGACTGTTCTCGAGCTCAGTCTCGCATTCCCAGAGACCCTCGCGCACGTATTTGATATTGCGGGCGAACTCTGCCATGTCTGCATCGTGCGGTTTCCCAGCAACGATCCGCTGGGCGGAATCGTGCGCGAGATCAAGTGCCGTGACAGAGTTGGCTATGCTGGTGTCAGATAGGAGTGGGGTATTTGCGAACCGGCGCTCCTGCTTGCTACATTTTGCTCGAAGATCAAGGATCTGATCACGGACCAGGGGCGTTTCGGTCTGTGTCCACTCCTCGATCCTCTGGTCACGAAGCGTGGGTCGTTGTTTTGCTCTTTGTTCCGGGGGGATGTACCGACCCTGAGCTGGATCCTCAGCATTGTCGGACCCAAAAACGTGGACAGTGTTGGATTGCGCCATTGCTCTTCTTTCTTTTTGCTGGCTGATTAAGTTCTCCTCCTCGTCGAGGTGTTCGTGCTGACGTATCACGCTTTGAGTCTGCTGTATCACGGCTTTGGGTTGGAGCTCAGCGTGGATAACGGACTCGGGCCATTCACGTGCGTATGTTCCGTCGCGGATGTCAGCCCACCGAATTTCGACATCATGGTTGGCTGGGTCTTTGTGTTTCTCCTTCTCTTGCTTGACCGCATTTCGCAGCTCGGCAAGCCGCTGCTTCGAGCCCTCGTCTATCTGCGCCAGTGCTCTGTCGACAACCTCGCCGATACCGGCAAAAGGGCCCACCCATCCGATACGTCGTTCTTCAACGGCCTTCATTCGCATGATCTTGGGAAGCTCAACGTTCTTGTGAAGATGGAGTCGGCGTTCTCGTTGCTTGTCATCACTTGCGTATTTCTTCTTAATCTCATCACGCTTAGTCTTCTCAGCGGCCTGTGCCTTCTGTACCCTTTCATCGATCTCCCTTCGCTTCTGAGCCTTGGCGATTTCATATTCCTGCTGGACTTGAACTCTCTCAGCATCGGGCATGCTTGCAATCTTCCGATCAATTTCGGCGGTCATCTTCTGCTCAATAGCGTCTGTTTCAGCATCCTTATCAGCTTGAAGCTGCTTCAGGGCCTCTTCAAGCGTTCTCTGTGCTCCCACTTCGTCCTCTGATGCCTCTATGCTCTGTTCAATGGCTTGGAGTTCTCCGTCTGCTACCCCCCCTCGTACAAAGTTGACAGCTCCGTCGTATTCAGTGCTGAGTCGAGCAAGAGTGTGTTTGTCGATCCTGACATGACCAGGTCGTGGTTGAACATACTCTTCACGTGACTTCAATTCCGCTGCCTTCTCGGCTTCCTTTTCTCGGATAGCTACCAGACGTCTGGTCGCTCTTGCCGACAAAAAGAGCTCTTTGTCCTTCTTTGCCTGTCGCAGGTTGGCTAGCCTCTGCTGCGGAGTGAGAGCAGGTGAACCATTCTTCCTCGCAGCAATCATTCGAGAAAGGACAGCCGCTACATCAGCTACAGAAGAAGCCTTCTGGTCCATGAGACGCTTTGCAAGCATCTTCTGGGGCAATCTCTTTCCCGGGATGGGCAGAATGAGCCTGCGGTGCCTGGCACCTCTAGCTGTATCTTCTTCATCAAGTTTTTCTTGAATTCGTGGCCCGATAGCTTTCTTCATTCGTTCGACGTCTTCAGAAGTAGCAATCCTAAGCTCCCTCGGCGGGTCGAGTTGCCGTTTGAGGGATAGTTCTCTTAGTTCTTGGTAGACCCGAAGCCCTTTTGCTGCGCCGCCGGGTGTCTTAGGGAAATGTATCGAGAAGTAAGGACGCCATACATCACGCCGTAGCGCTGAGGGTACGGTTTGCTTGCCATGGAATAGCAACTGTTTTAAAATCTTGTTGTTCTAAAATCGCTGTCAGCATCAACATGATCAGAGGCTTCACCAGCTAAAGTACCTCCATGTTCTTCGTCAAGCTATAGACGACCTGGTTTGTGTTGACATGCCTGTAGGCATAAATGTTCATGCCGTGGACTTCATGCTGCAAAGCCTTCTCGACTTGCCGAGAGACGACTTCCCGTTTCTGCTTTGCCGAACTAGATTCCGGGTTTCTCCATCGCCCATCGGCCCATATTGCGTTTCCCTTTGGCTCGTGAGGCATAGGCAGAGTGTTCGGTCCGGGCGTGCCCTTTGGTATAGGCGGAGGACGGACTCGAGGCACTGCAGGGAGCGGAAAGGGAGGCATTGAATGTGCCGCCGCGGCAGCCATGGACGATGCCATCCTCAGTCCAGGATCTAGATCACGGAGCGTCTGGAGATTTCTACCGTAGAAGGCCTTCCATGATTAGCTGGTATGAATTGGAAGTTGATGTCGATGCACTTTCGACCCAGCTGGCAGATGCAGCAAGCATTTCGCGAAATGATCTGCAGGCGCGTTCTACGTCGGAGGCAATTATTCCGAAGTTGTCCCGAGTTTCCCGTCGGCCTCCCTCCTTGACAGCGCTGAGCACTCCTAGACCGATCTACTGGGGATAGTTGAGGAAGAAACGCAGAGACACTTGGTCACCTGAGCCACGAATTGACACGACTAGACAGAAAACAGGAAAATGCTTGTTGTCAGGAAGGCTCTCTGCTAGTTGCTAACCTGCTGTGAAGCTCTTCAGTATTGCCTGCTCAAAACCAGTCTGCCCTCGCTGAAATGCTAATCAATGTTCGAACCATAATATCGCTATGCCACGCTCTAGACCATACAAACCATTTTTCCCTTTGTAATACCCATTTCTTGTGGTGAAAGGTGAATGTCCTTTCATCGTTATGCCTGTGGAAGTCCAATTGAAGTTAGCCGTTGCAACCTATACAGCGGTAGGCGTCCGTTGTCCAGATGCTAATGTTGAATCACTCCTGTTAGTTCCTCCCAGAGGCATCCAATTGCGCGGAATGTCCATCGAGCGGTTAATTCTTCCGCCTGGGGTCAGCGGAACATCAACCCGGGACCTGTCGTCCCGATCATCTTCGTCCCCCATTTCTCCTTCTAAGCGGGCGAAATAATCAGCTAATGCGTTTCGGGTGTCGCCATTGACGGCGTTCTCGTAGAGTGGCGGTGGAGTCACCATGGGCGGCGGTGGCTCTTCCTCATCGAATGCTGGTGGGTTAAAGGACGGCGCTCGCAGCAGATGGATCGGTCGAGGAGCGGTGGTATTCGGATCACCGTTGTGCACGTGTGCTTGGGTAGGCACGGTCAGCCCGCCATTATCGCTTGTCCAGCTTCGTTGTGGCGGGCCCCGCGTTGCAGCAGTATTTGGGCCACTGGGAGCAGCGCCGGAGCCAGGGGCTGGCAATACTGGCGGTGAATTGCGTCGTGTAAGAGTCGCTCCAGGACATCCACATTCATACTCGTCTGTTGAGCCTGGGGCATGGCTGCCTGTAGAATATGCAGGCAGCGAGATGTTTGCTTGCGTTGCTCTGCACGACATGATGTTAAAAGGTGAATCGATCGAGATTTCGAAGTGCCGTCTCTTATTCGGGTCATTTTCGTCTGGTCGCGAAAGTCTCATGACGATCTCGACATTATCAGCAAAGCCCAAAGAAGGATTGTAGATGAACTTACCTTAATCCAATGGTTCACCTGGATATTTGAGTACGTCGTGTCGAAATGCAGATGTTCTGTTCGCACTTTTTCCTTCATCTCGTGGCAGCTGGGCAGCTGCACGTTGAACTCCATCTCCGTCGGACCGATGCTGCCGGAGTCGTTGTCTAGGTTGCCAAGAAGATTTGTCATGTCATGAGGTATGTTCTCGTTACCGGTTGCTGCGGCTTCTCTATAATCATAAGGGACGCCACCGCCAGCTAGCACTCTCATCGAACTCCCTGGATAAGAACTCGTGCTGGCGCTGTCCGCTCGCTTCTCGAAGAGCTGGATTTTCCTCGTCGGCTCCAACCTATGCACTTTTTTGTTGTTCGTAAAGTATTGAATGTTTTCAGTTACGAAGACTTTGATCCTGTGGCACTGGACCTTGGCAAGCGGTGTGAGCTTAAATGCGATCGGCACTGAAGAGCCCAGAGGAAAAGACTTCCCAGAAATGACAATATCATAATGCAGCTGATCTTCCCAATTCCTTGAAATTGCAATGGGCTCTGTCTGCTCAAGAGATTCTTCCGATGGAGCGCGAATCAACGTCATTTCCTTGGATCCAAGCAAATTTGCTCGGAATGCACCAGATCGCTCTACCAACGCCTCTAGCTCGTATTTAACATAGCCTAGATCGACACGACAAGACTCGGGCAACCTGGAATCCAGCGGCAGCTCAAAGTTATATATGTAGTCACCCGGATGGAAGACTTTGAAGCCTCTCTGAGCCACAGTGGGCCCACCGGTCGCGCTGTCACCTTTCCCAAAACTTCTCGAGTGATTTGCTTGTAGAGATAATCGTTTGGCATCCTTTGAAGTCAGCGCTTGCTTCGTAGGAGAAGAACTCCGTTGGAAAAGCTCGAATGAAGAGCTTGTAACTCCGAGATCTTTGCCCTCATTGGACGGTCCTCTCTGCAGCTGAACGATGTCTGCGCCATAGCTATGCTCGGCTTGTGGGAATTGTGCATTGAAGAAGGACCAGGTATGGTTCATGATGTACGTCACATCCTTGAATTCGACTCTCTTGGGCGGAATTCCTTCGGGCCAATCTGTCTCTGATTTGCCCTTGAAAGTCAAGGATATAGATTTCAGCTTGGCTTGTTTGGTGCATCTCACAAGCAGACTGCCTCTCAGCATTGAGGTCGTATGTGAAGTTGGGTCATTGGAGTCGTAGCCCTGCAAAAAAAGCACCGGTTCCGCAGTCTGAACATATACCGACACTCCATTTCCGGACGCTATCGGTTTCTGATCTGTGAAAGTAGGCAGGGGCATGCCAGCTTCTGCGTTGTTTGACGGTATTGACGCTCGTCGACCGTCGCTCCCTAGTCTCGGTCTGGACATTATGCCACTGACTGGCCCGCTGATGACAGGATTCACCCTTTCACTTCGTTCGGGCGAGCGTCGCCTTGCTTCTGCGAATACCATCTCGTCCTCCGGTCGCGATTCTTTTGGCTGCTGACCTGCTTGGGGACGTTGTATGTACGGTTCGGTGGGTACCGGAGGCCCGGTTGGATTGGGAGGTAAGGACAAGCGGAAGAGGCGTTTCGTGAGATCTCGTGGGAGCGCCAGTTTTTCTGATTTCGAGGGAGTCAGCTTGAAATATTACTGGGTTAGGTCTTGGTCTAATATTGCTCGTAGGTGTCGTTTCGTCGTTGGTGGTCAGGACGTACACATAGAGGCTGCTGTAGCGGATTGTAGGCGCGCTGAATTATCGAAAACGAATGCGAGGATGTGAGACTATGCTGTTGTGTGATAGTGATGATTAGCCGTGGTCATTGTCATGTAAGATGGTCTGTGATCGTGAAGTGAGGGAAGTTGGCCTGAAAATGGCTGTGACTGAAGCGTGAACAAGGAGCTGGTGCAGCCAAAATCATGGCAAAGCATGGCACAGCGAACTCGAACGCATGATTCTGGGCACTGGGCAGTATGTACATGCAAGATTGCCAATGTAAACTGATCGCCAACAAGAGCGATTGCCCACCCCGCGCCTTGTCACCGAGTGCTCGCTGTACGACAGGTCCATGCGGCGGCCACGGCCCAAATTTGGAGCCCCGAACAGGCTAATGCATCAGTCACTTACCTGAACGAATAGATGTATCGACGTACGACAACAATGAGACAACAGAGACTGAATCCTCCCAAGAGTCAAGCTGCCATTGGTAGCAGAGGTTCTTATAAAGACGGCAAGAGCAACTACAGTACCATAACAACTGGGACGATACAGTCAAGTCTAAAGATACCGTCAGAGCATTGCAAATTAAGCACTGTTTTTGCTCGATGGTAATCGCGGGATGACGCTGAGGCAGGGAAGTAGCGGAAGTCTAACAGGAACTGGGCATCGGAGCAGCGATCTTCTCACTGTCAACGAACACTCACTGTTGGGATTTGCTCCAGAAAAGTATCGTGATAGCGGCTTGGGAATCCGCGGCTAAAACATCTCACCTAACTCTGCATCATGCTGGAAGTTGTCGGAACAGCGGATACTGACTGGATACCGTGTATGAGAAATCGTCACGCTGCTATTGATCACAATTCTTCCTGCCAGCTTGATTATTCAGTAACTATTCATCGAGAGGATCCATCTGTTGATGGAATATGTAACACCATGCAGCTTCGTGCCGCGGTTCCGGAGGTTCGGATAGCAACCATCCTTCCGTCGTGGCTCTCGGCCTGCCTTCTCTCGACTTCGTGGCGGTGACTCGTGTGCTTGCGTGCACGTGCAGTTGCTTTGAAGCCTAAGTGACCTTGAGGTCAAGTCGTACACACATCACAAGCTGCGTCAGCTCCATGGCTGAGCCGATTGCTTGGTGACCGCTTCCCAGACTGTTGCCCAGAGCTTGGCAATGTCGTGCGTTTCCAGAAAAATCAGTTTTCATCAACCTGCTTGGTATTTGGCAGCGCGGATGTCATCGTGCAGCGAGGTGCCTCCAAATTCTCATGCTGTGCGGCTGTCCTCGTCAGCCAATCGGCGTATGTTCGCGTGAGTAAAGCACAACCTGTCGGCCATTGAGCTCGCTACCTAGCACCTCACCATCTTAGACTACAATCCAACGTGTGAGTTTTGATTAAGCTTGATTTGCTGCAGCTCTCGCCATCGGTTGAGAACACAATCTGTCTCAAACTTCTGACCGTCAGACTTGGAGCTCTTGTCTCATCTTTTGATCGATTTGTGAGTTCACATCGCCGAGATCGTAGGAAGATCGAGAAGATCTACTAATGGACTTCTCCTGACGTGCTGCAACTACGGTGAAGCACACTCCCAGGGAATATTCGGCGCTCAGGATACGACGTTATGCACCTTTTCTCAAAAGACAAGTTATGTGCATTCAACATCTACGGGTAACACGCGGCCGCTGTAGCCGATCCAGCTACCTTGTTGATTATGTGATAACTGATCCTGCGATGCCTTTCAAGCAGATCAATCTTCCGGTGTGAAGAATGATTTATAACCATGTCTCCAGGCTCAAGATCAG
Source organism: Herpotrichiellaceae sp. UM238 (assembly GCA_000315175.1). Taxonomy (NCBI): domain Eukaryota; kingdom Fungi; phylum Ascomycota; class Eurotiomycetes; order Chaetothyriales; family Herpotrichiellaceae; species Herpotrichiellaceae sp. UM238. The sequence goes on from AMYF01000078.1 coordinate 59,331, forward strand.
CACATCATCTGGCCTTGTCCTTGTTTGTGCAACCTCAAAAGTGCGTGCCGGCACTAGCATTCTTCTATTGCATCGAACAACAAAGGACGCTTAATCTTTCTAGCATTCGTGGAAGCCCGTATCTGGGGGCACATGCCGATGCAGGTGAAACATTGAACCTGGAGACCTTTGTCGATACCTCTACTTATCGGTCATGAATCCGGAGTCGAGGATTGAATGGCCAACGTCCTTAACAGACGTCCGCTTCAAACTTCGAAGCAATTTTGGGTGGGCTTTAGCTTCGAGATATGGCAACTAAGGAAGACAGCAGCTATACTCGAGGCTTACCGGTCGTGGCTTCGACATTGAGACTGCTCACGCTGATAATGCAGTGGCTTTACCTTATTGCAATAACGGCTTAGGGCTAGTCTGTATGTCGCGTTATCCCTCCCACATAATCTCGTAGTTTGAAGCCCCCATCTGTTTTCTAGGTCATCGGGCACACGCCAATTCTCTGAGTCTTGGTATGCGAAGCTCTTTGGACCCAGATTACTCTCAAATAGAAGTAAATTCAAAATATTGATGGGCTTCTGCACACTTCTCTGGGAGATGTCGCTCGAAACACATCGCGTGCTAACGCGTGCCGCTCACGCGTTTCTCTCTCTAACCACGTGCTGACCCACCCATACCAAATATGATATGCCTCTCTGAGCACCGGATACTATGGCAACATGTTTCGGGTAATCTATCTTGTCGACAGTGTTGACGATGAACCATGACCATCAATGCCTCGAAAAGTTCAGCCGAAAAGCCCCTACAAGGTGTGCAACTATGTTGCACTTCAATTCCACCAGAGACACGCATCCAGCTGGCAGAATGGGCTCAAGAAATGGGCGCCGATCATACACTCGATCTCACATCAGACGTGACTCATTTACTCGTCGGTGACACGGACTCGAAGAAATATCAGTATGTGGCAAGAGAAAGAGAAGACGTCAGAGTCCTCCTTCCAGACTACATTCAAGCTGTCCGAGAGCTATGGATGAACGACCAGCCGATTGACCTCATTAAGTTAGAAGCACAGTACAAATGTCCTACACTGTTTGGTCTCAAGATATGTATTACGGGCTTCGAAGACCTCGATTTCCGAAACGAACTTGCAAAAAATATCGTCAAGAATGGGGGAGAGTATACCGGAGATCTCACAAAGGACGTCACACACCTCATTGCATTCACGCCAGATGGCAAGAAATATGAGTACGCAACAATGTGGAAGCTCAAGGTGGTCAGCATCAAATGGTACAAGGATACTCTTGATCGAGGTATGCAGTTAGACGAAGAGAAGTATCATCCTAGAATTCTACCAGAACACCAAGGACTAGGTGCATGGAATCGAGCATCATCCAGCAGCTCCAAATTAGGCAAGAGGCAGCGGAACGCCCAACAGCCTAATCATGAAACCGCTCGCAAGCTTCGCAGAACAGCAAGCGCAAAATTTGGGAGTCAACAGAACGGTATGTGGGATGAAATTATAGGCGGTGGTGAAGGGGCAGAGGCTCCGGACACAAAACAGTCTAAATCGAACATCGCAGTCGCTTCAGGAATAGGTGTTGGCCAATATCCAATTGACGTACCATTCGAAGATATGCATCACGGCGGATTGCGAGCACAGACTTCTGAAGGTGGCATCTTATCCGGAAAACACTTCTGCATCAGAGGTTTCGAAGAGAGAAAGAAAGGTATCCTCTACGACACCCTGACAAGTCATGGCGGTACTTTACATGACAGAATGACTGAATTGCACTTGGAGGCTAAGACCAACCTAGAATGCTGCTTCGTAATTGTGCCTTTTGAAATCGAGACCACTCGGTTGACAACGCTTGAGCGCAACTGCTTGAGTATTGCAATCATCACAGAGCTGTGGCTGGAATGGTGTATGACTTCCAAAGCATTCATTCCGCCTGAGCACTACATTCTTGGACTGCCAGTTGTGCCTATCAATGTACCAGCCATCGCCAAGTTGGTTGTCAACGCGACTGGCTTCCCTCAGCGGCAGACGCTGCACATATCGAAGGTCATCACAAAACTAGGTGCAACTTATCAGCAGAATTTCACACAGGACACCACCGTGCTAGTTTGCAATTCTACAAGTCCGAACAGACAAAAGATCGAACATGCCCAAGCATGGAAGATGCCGGTAGTCTCTGAGAAATGGCTTTGGCAGCTGATCAAGAACGGCAGGATACCATCCTTCGAGCCATTTTCCCTACTACGATACCAACCAGGATCGTCACGGCCATCCTCGAGAAATGACAAGCCGTCGCCAGACAAGACCTCCCCCAACTCATCTGCGAAACTGCAGTCCGATCTTGCTGTAGATACCTTTCTGTATGCTGTGAAAGAAAATCAGGCTCTGCAGGAGGCGAAGATGCCCACCAGCGGATCGAAGCAAGGCCCTCCGAGGAAGGATGACCACTTGCAGCAAAAAGAACATTACCCCTTTCCCAATCCTCAAAACTCTGACCGACCAAGGAGTACAGATACCGCCGAACTCCAAGCTCAGAGACCAATACCTCTGCAGGAAATGTCCACAAACTTTCGGTATAAGCGTTCTTCACCCACAAAAAAGAAGTTATTCCAGACCTATGATGGCAACAGCAGCGATCGTGTCGAACCAATGCAACTAATATCTAAACTCAAAGGTACTGAGAACGCCGCGCGAGACAATAATGACTGGGTCCGCGTCAACGCCGCTGGAGGAGCGCAAGCAGAAAATGACAACAACGATTGCGCTATTGTCACGGTTGATGTGGAAACTGAAACAGAAGCCCAAGCTCGCGCACATGCACAAATACTTCAACAGAAGTCTCATTCCGCGATTCTGAGCGAATTCTTCGAGGTGAAAGCCGCGGCCGAAGCGAAGAGAGCAGCAGACGATGCGAAGGCTGCGACCCGTCCAAGCTCTCGGACATCGAACAAGAAGAAACTACTCGGACGGGCGCTGAGCAATCTTTCGAACTCATCGAGGACATCACAAGGCAACGGAAAGACCGATGATACGGGTAGGGAGAAACGATCGCTGTCAAGAGCAAGCTCAATCAATAGTGTCAACACAGACGGTCTCGGCGTGCCATTGAGCGGCCTTAGTCGGATTCCCTCCGAGCTCCAACGAGCGGACAATAGACAAACCTTACAAGGCAGCAATAGTGCATCGCTCACTCGTGCAGCCACAACTCCAATCCTCGACTCAGGTCCACAAGGCTATTCTCATGGCATGACAGATCTCGACTTCCATGCCGCCCTCACCACGCTCTCGACATCGCAGCCACCACGTCCACCATCGCCAACCCAACAACCTCAGCTCACATACGCCGATACCGAAGAAGCAGTCAAGCTCAAGGCTCGTTTGGCAGAGAAACGCCGTAATCGGGCCAAGTTAGGACAGCAGGAAGGCGATCCAGCACCCGAACTGAGCAGAGAAGAATCAGAAGAAAAGAGGCAGAGGGAATGGAGAAAAGAAAGAGAAGCAGCGAAGGGCGGGGGTTGGGACCAAGCCATCAGAGATGACGAAGCTCTGGTCGGAGGGGGCAGACGGACGCGCGGTCGGCAGAAAGCTATAAGTGCACTCCTTGACGATCATGGTCGTGAAGGGTTGGGCGAAGCTAGGATTGGGAACATCTTTTGAAGTTCGAGTATTGTGCGGTATGGCGAGTCGACGTCCGGTATCCATGTGGATTCAGAAAGGAGCTAGTCCTTTTGGAATAACAAAATGCCGTAGAATGACTGAATCACCACGCTGCCCTCTCACACAACGTCGGAGCTCCCCCAAGACCCCACGGAACCAACGTGATTCCTCTGAGTGACCGCAAAACCCCCCTGCTACAAATCATAGATCGCCGTGCCTACAAAACCGAATCGCGAAGTCCATTTAGCCTCACTCTCCTGTTCTGCCTCATCTAGCTCAAGATCCTGCTGAGCGACGAATCGGCTGCAACAGCGCAGCACTGTCATCTAAGGCCAGGGCGCCAGCTTCCTCGACGTAGACTCCACCATTCTGAAGCTGAGGAGAAGAACGACCGCATGGGCCCGGTTTGGGTGAGATGATGGTATTCTGAACTTTCCTATCGTTTACATCCTGCCATCTGGTGCATCTGTCCGGCCGGCTGACGCTTACTCCGATTATCCATTCCTTAACCCATTAGATTACCGTATTAACATCGACATGGATGTCCGTAGAACTACTCAAGCTCAGCGCAGATTCAAGTTCGACATATCACGACATCAAGCAGGTGGTGTAGTCAGACAGATCAAGATCACGCCGAGGTGCTCGTGGGTATTCGATTGCGCAGCGACTTCGCCCATTGCAGAGTTGATTCTCATCGTTTGACCTGTGGCGCGTCGATTGGCATCGCGATCATGAACAAGAGATACCGTTAGAGTCCGGCCCTTCAGCACCGCTTCCCAGTCGACTTCGTCTAAGACAAGAATGGTATGTGTCCTGAGGGAGTTCGTTGCATTCGGGCGTGGCAGGCACAACACGTTATTCAGATGTGCTCAACAGTGGTCTACTCGTGGCTGCTCGCCGTTTCTGCGGCAAGCATTTGGGTATCATTGCTCGTACATTGAACATACCGGAAGGTCAGCCATGACAGACCCGATCGGGGACGAATAGATGTATACATGGAGCGTCTTTCACCTTTCCACGCAAATAGAGACTTCTACCGTCCTCTCACAGCTCCCACGCCGACGATCCAGAACAAAGTGACGACGCCCACGGCGCCAAAGAACGCACCCTCTAGTGCTCGTGCAGTGAGGTCGCGTTGCGTGACTGTAAGGGTGATTTTTTCGTCGAATAGAGCTTCGACTCTTGATTTCACATGATCAAGGTAGCGACGCGTGTAAGAGCCCATGAGGAATGGGAGGTCTCGATATTGTGCTTGGCCTAATGGCGGCAATGACTCCGCAGAGTTAGGCTGTTCATCAGGGAGGTCGACAAGCGCGACTGGTTGGGCGGCCAATACAGCTGCGTCTGCATTCTCGAGGGAGGATGTATCGGATTGTGCTTCTGGTTGTATCCGTTGCTGCGGTTCTGACGCTACCTCCGCTGCAGTGATTTCCTCCGCGGTTTGCTCGATATTCGTCCTTTGCACCATTTCTTCCACGGACGGCGCTTTAGTGATATCTTCTCCTTCGTCAGAGGACTGCGCAGCCTCAGCCGGATTCGCTTTAGGCGCAGCAGCCGTATTCGGCGCCGCAATCACCGACTCCTCGCCTTTCGACCTCTCAATGTGGAAGATAGTCCTCAGCTCGTTCTCAGCAGCCTGCTCCCTTATTGCCTCCTGAACTTTGTCCTCAAAGCCTCTCACCAGCCGTCTACGCCGCCATGGCTCGATGAGGATCTGGAATACAACAAAAAGCAGGACATTCAGGCCCATTAACCCCCAGGTACCCCAGGTAGACATCTGTCGTATCTTGTCACTCCATACTTGCTCTTCGTGATACCTTGCCAGTATACTCTTACTCAACCGTGTACTCGCCTCTTCATACGCAGCCTCCGCGCGACTCAAATCCGCATGCGCCTGGTTCTCAGCCTGCTCGTTCGCATGGTCACTCCTGTACAGATTCGTGAACCGCTCGAGGTCAACCGGCGACCAGGCGTGTTTCCGGTGCAATAAGTCATTTACCTCCCGCTGTGTATCTGATCTCTTCGCAATAGCCGCTTGGTATGCGTCGCGGGTATCTTTCACTTGCTGTCGGATTTGTCTGACGTGATTCTCTTGTGCCTCGATGTCTTTCTTCAATCGCTCGATCGAGCTGTAGCCCGTCAAGTCATTAAGGCGCTTCGAGGCAGTAAAGATATGGGTTTGGAAATTGTCCATGAAGTCGGTGAAGCTTTCGCGGTATTGGGAATAGCGGGCTGCTAACTGGGAAGGGAGTGGTGCAGATTGGGATGCGGAGGACGAAGAAGCAGTGAAGTCAGATTCGGTCGACCATGCATGTTGCTGTTCGCCTGCATAAACTCCGCTAGAGTTTTCTCTGCTTGCATCGTGAGCACTTGACTTTGTCGAAGCTCTGGAAGCAGATTGAGTCGGAGAGTCAGGGTCGTGTGGGATCGACGATGGCTCCGGCAGAGTATGTACGACCGTCCTGTCTTGCTGCTGCCGTTTTTTTACCGTGGTCTCCTCCGGGCCAGGCAGCGGTATCGCAGTTTCCGCCCTCGTGTCTGTGGTCTCGTCGGTTCTCTGTTCTGCGCCTTCACCGCTTCTGTGCCCATCTGATTTCTTTCCATTACCATAGGAGCGCGTTTGCGACGGTTTTGATGGCTCCCATGGCGACAGCTGTCTCAGAGGTCGAAGAGGTCGCTGCTGATGTATAGATGCTTGCTGTAGAAATTGGCGTGCTACTGAGCTATGTACCGGCCTGGCAGCTCTAAATGCAGTCCGTATAGCTTGCTGCAGCCGAAATGGAGCTGGCTGCATTGGCTTTGGAATGTGCAATCAGTCGCAACGGGCTCAGGAGTGATTGGACGAAGCTGTGACTTTAGCATCAGCCTGTCAAGTTGAACAATAGCTCGTTTCGGAGCTGATGGTTTTCTCTGGATTGTCCAACAAGGCTGCGCTATGAGCCCTGGAGCGGCCCGCGAAAATTATTGAGACTGACGTCGGTGTTGGGCCGAAATTCTAGCTCATGACGCGCCTTCGAATTTTTGTTCCAACGTGCCCACTATCCAAACAGGAGGGTCGAGGACGGGTTACTTCTTCCAGTCAGATTCCGAAGCGTTGCATAGAGGCCAGTAATTGGTGAAATCTCGCCTCATTGCGCATCTGAACGGCAAGAATCTCGTGGCGGGCCGAGCGTTCCTGACCATTCTCCGTGTTTTGGCGTAGAAGATCTTTCGATGAATTCGTTGGGAGAGGCTCTACTCATACTACCTACTTTCCCTCCTTTACTCTCCACACTCTGACACTTCGTACAGCTGACTACAGACACTTCACTTCAGAGGCAACCAGTATGCCTTTCCCAGAGACACTCAACAAAAAGCCGAGAGTGATCTTCTTCACAGACTTTGACGGCACGATCACGCAAAAAGACACCAATGACTACATCACAGACAATCATGGATTTGGTCTTGAGAAACGGCGAGCAGGCAACCAGTTAATTCTAGATGGCAAAGATTCTTTCCGCGATGGCTTCCAGAAAATGATTGACTCCTGGCAAGTCAGCTTGACAGAAATGATTTCAATCCTCGAGCGGAACATCAAGCTCGATCCTTACTTTAGGAACTTCGTACTATGGGCAAAGGAGCACAATGTTCCAATTGTCGTGCTGAGCTCCGGAATGGTGCCTGTCATTGCTGCTTTGCTGAAGAAACTGCTCGGCGAGGATCTTATGAAAGATATCGAGATTATTGCCAATGAGGCTCAGCTTGTACCGCCTGGGAATTCTTTTGATAAGAGAGGAGGCTGGAACATTAAGTTTCACGACGACAGTGCTTTCGGCCACGATAAGTCCTTGGCTATCCGGCCATATGCCAACGCTATTGCCAAGATGGAGAATGAAGACGAGAAGCCCACTCTGTTGTATGCTGGTGATGGTGTGTCTGATTTATCTGCTGCTCGAGAGACAGATTTGCTCTTCGCTAAAGCCGGTCATGACTTGATCGTATATTGTGAGCGGGAAGGCATTCCCTTCACCACTTTCGAGGACTGGAAAAGCATCTTGCAGGAGACCAAGGAGATCTGGGCTGGCGAGAAGAGCGTCCGAAACGTTGCCGAGGAAGGCTTGAGGAGACACAGGACCAATTCTTCGACGCGAACACGACCAGCACCAGGCACTTTCCACAGGAAGATGAGCTTGTCGCAAGAGCAGAGACCTGTTGTCACGACAAAGTAAGTCTCGACAGCAGGGTACGGGTGGTGAATTCTTTGGCGGAATGAGCCAATCAAGCTGTTGAAGTGCTTTGACCGACTGGTGCAGTGGTTCCAGCTAGGTGTCTTGTCTTCTGTGATAAAGCAGTGGTGACAGAATTCATGTCCACGCCGAGCGAGCGAGCGACGAGGCTAGACAATTTCATACCATCAGAGCCGCATTTCCTGTTCAATTGTCAGAGGCCGGTGCTGCCTGCTTGATGTTGTCCGCGATGACATCGTTGCTTGGTATTGTGCGCAGAATCTGACTAGAAAGTAATGCCTTCGTGAGATCGTCATCCCAGAAGAACTGCTGACACCTTTGAACAAACTTGAATGGTTCTGGCCTTCTAGGTAGTAGCTTTAGAGCCAACTTTCGGGCATGTGCTTCAGGGCTTGACGTTAGTAGAAGCATGAGTCCGATCCAGACTATCAGGTCACTCCCTTGGTCCTGCCGGTGAATACTGTTTTCGGGCGAGGCTAACAGATTTGCTGCGTATGCACATGTGATTTGAAAGTAATTCCGAATGTTGACTAGTGCTGGATGCACTCTGTCCGTTCGAACAACGTATGCAGTGAGAGCGATGAGAATCAGCCTCTCAGTGATGCTGAGAAGCTGTATTTGGTGGTACTCAATGCAATAAGCCGCTTGCGTAAGGATGGTCTGTGTTCGTTCAAGCGAATCCAATATGCACTCCTTGTTCAGTCGTGCAAGCTTGCGGAAATACTTGTTGAAACGGTCCAGTAGGTCCAACATTTGCATGCTTAATCGTCCCGACGAAACAATATCCAAAAATCCAGTTGGTAGATCTGCGATGATTATGCCAACCTCCGGACTGACGGGATGTTTCTGATAAGCCAAAGGCTCGGTCTTGGGAACTAATGGTCTGATCATCGCTCTGACACTGAAGTACTTTCCCCATATCTCCGTTGCATTCTGCACAGGCAGGTCACCTCGGGACGATGTTGATTTACTCTTCGGCCTAATTACAGCTTGCATGCCTCCTAGATGTCTCGCAGTAGCACTGTCGTTCTTGATCATGGTTTCAATCGCCACCAACTGGCCCATGGCCAGCAGCACTGTAGGGGACATGGCGAGTTTCTCTGACTGAATCCTTTGGGCTAGTAATGAGATAGTCTTGCCGTAGCCCTTTGCAATACCAAGCGGAGGGTCGCTGTACAGTGTCTGAGTCCTCCATCGGGCTGCTTCCGAGCATGTCGTGAAAGCTGCAAAAAGCAGCTCATCATGCAATATATGGTGAACGACGTGGGAGTATGATGATAGATTCTGTAGCGGGACCTCAACGATTGAGGCAAGGTATGAATTGACGTAGAAGTCGAAAGCGCGATTTGTTTCATCCGTCCTTGCCACAGGTAGCACGTTTAGGTTAGGATTGATTATGATTGCTAATGGCGATGATTGGTCCTTGTCGCTCTTCGATGGCTTAGACTTACATCTTGCCTTATTGCTATTTTGGTCGAGAAGAAAAGTTCTCTCCCCAGCTGAGCGGCAATTGACTCGGCTCAGTCCATTTCGCTTCAAATTCTCGAGCCTCGAGTGTCTTGCATGCCGGCGGAGACTGGACTCGCTGCTGTAATCTACTGTATCGGCCGTGTTGCGCTATGGAGTCAGCCATGGACTTCCTGTCTCGGAGTTAGATACTTACACTAGTCTTAATATTGTTTCTTCCTTGTATTCGGGACAGTGGCGGTCGGCGTTGGACTCCGATATTGCTCGGGAATATGGTTCCAACCTCCATGGTGCCTTTTCACTGTTCAAACGATCTCCCTTGATCACTTGCTCGTTCTTCATGAGCTTGCAGCGTTACACGCTTGCGCAAGCATGAAAACAGAAATCTTCAATCGCAAAGTCAATCCCTGACTGGGGCTTGTCCCTCCTCCCGTGGTCTTCACGTGCCGATGGATGCTCTTACCAGGAACGCTTGATCCTGGTTGCCTCGCAAGGATACATATTTTACCAGAGAATCTCTCGTCTGACAGAGAGGTCAAAATAACTTCCCAAGACAATCGTTCTCGCAATCTGAGATTGGATGATCGTTCCTTTGCCAAATCCGGTATGGTGGAAGCACATTTCGAAAGACTGGACTGTCCCGATTTGAGTTTGATGGCTTGGTTTCAAAAAGTGCCATTCTCAGTGTGAGTGAAACAAGGTAGCTCTCAAGTGTGTCTGTATGCGTGTTTCTGCTGACATCTGCTTCTGCCGAAGCAACGGGACAGCTTGGAAAGAGACGAGGGATGTCCAGAGTTGCTACGGCGAATACATATGGGACCTGTTAAGCTTCATCCTTCCCGTCAGAACCGCATGCTGAAGCTTTGTGGCAGTTCTGCTAGCCTCGTCCTATTGCGGGTCACTGCTGCAACCACGCTAAAGCAGCCCACAAAAACGAAGGCATGCCGCAATGAACCCAATGTATAGCGTTATGTTTAGAGGCTGCAAAGTGTGTCTCCCGGCCCTGTGCTCTTTTCCTAAATCGGCAAATGTAGACTCACCGTTCGAATATGGATTGGTCCTGTTGCCTTCAGCACAAACACTATCTGAAAATATGAAATCTCGCTTCATAATGAGAGATCGACTGATTCCATCATGAGTCAACATCGCCATGTCCTGGGGCCTGCTCAATCTGTCGTCAAGAGGGTCACGAACTCAGACACGTGCCGGCCGTGGCTTAAAACATGGCACCTGGACCCCAGATAGGAGAGGTAGATGATCAAAACCACGAAACAGGTCCAGCTGCAGTTCTCGCGCCCGACAAGGACCAATATCCGGACCATGTGAAGGTCAAGGATGAGCATAGCATAAACAAGGACAAAAGTGAGCTGCAAACAGACCAGAGTTCAGATACGTCGCTCGGCAGCTCTATTTCTCGGAAGAGGAACGCTTTTGCAGAGCTCATGGCACCCAAACCAAAGCAGCCGAAGCTCAGTGAGCAATCTCGCGGACATGGTATCAAAGCACCCTCAATGCAGGCAAACCAGAAACCAGCTGCAGACTCCTTCCGCTCTGGCCTCCTTGCCTACATCAAAGACCCAACCTCCTTCCCGCCAGGCACAATCATCCGCGAAACAGACCACACAATTCTGATCCGCGACCTGTACCCTAAAGCCCTCGTGCACCTCCTCCTTCTCCCTAAGGACCCATATTTTTACAGCCTTACACCCTTTGAAGCCTTCCAACCCCGCGACGAAAAGCACACAATCTTCCTCGAACTAATGAAAAGCGAAGCGGCATCCGCCGCCCAACTCGCGGTCACGGAACTTTCACGGATCGTTTCGCCGCACTCCGCTGCCTGCGTTGCAAGACGGCTAGCCATGGAATCTGACGATCTACCCCGAGATCTTCCTGCCGGGCGAGACTTCACCTCCGACATCAAAGTCGGCGTGCATGCTCAGCCGTCCATGAACACCTTACACATCCACATCATCTCCGTTGATATGCACTCTCCCGCACTCAAGCACAAAAAGCACTACAACAGCTTCAACACAGAGTTCTTCATCGGCCTCGATGATTTCCCGCTAATGGAGGAGGACAATCTCACGGATCCTCACGAGCAAGAGGTTCTGCTCAAAGGGGACATGAGGTGCTGGAGGTGCGGGAAGAACTTTGGGAATAAATTCAAGCAGTTGAAGGAGCATCTCGACGAAGAGTATGAGGCTTGGAAGAAGATATGAAACGATACAACTCAAGCAGGCTTCGATGTTCAGTCTACCATCTAGTTGTTGAACGCACGCGCTGAAGCTTCTACGATTACCCAGCGAAGCCAAGGACGAAGCTGGGGTTGATTTTAAAGAGAACAGGGCACAACGTTGCAAGTCCCAAATTGAAAGATTAAGGTTGACAGAATGCGGGGATGCGAAATTAGGTGGAATGGTTTTGAGCACGTGGTGGTCAAGAACTTGTATTGCATCTACCTAAATGCCAAACAGCCTTCGCAGACTTCAAGTGTTCTTTTTTGACCGAGATCGTGTATTTAGGACAGTGCGTCAAACCGATAAGCAAGTCGTCTTGTCTGGCTGAGCACGCTGAACGCTCAGCTGGCCTTCTAGGCTCTGGCTTTTGAAATTGCAAATTCACAAAAAAGAGGCATCTGCTAGGTGCAGGCGCCGGTCTGACGGTTGGCGAACCAGAAATGTACTCAAGGCTTCGTACTGAAATGGACTCGAACATCTGCGTTTCAGATCTATTTGAGGCCGCACGCTGATACCTGCCTCGAGAGCCTGTACTTGGGGGATCTCAGATTCTGTAGGGTGGTCGGTCGCTTAATATGCCATCAAATCTGCAAGGTATTAGCACCTGTTGTCTGTTCTGAACGACGACCAATCAGCTTACCTCTGCCAAACAATGCTCTCTTTGTCCAATCCATGGACAACAGCAACCTCGTCCTGAAGCTCACACTTTGAGCAAAATAGATACTTCGCCACAGATACACGGCCATGAGCCCTCCACTAAAGTTCAGACCATTGAAGTCAAATACCGCAGCATTACCGATATAAGCCAAAGATCCTAAATGCCGGTATTCGAAAGCCTTGTAGACAGCATCGTCCAGATCGCCATAGTCAACCTCGTTAGCACGGAATCCAGGAACAGCTTGAGCGATCTTATTGAATTTCTTGCCGAGGTACACGCCCTGCTGGTTTGCTCGCTGAGCTGTGGCGGGAAGAGATGTCAACTTTGAGTCGATTTGAACCAGTAATTCGTGGAGTTCGCCGAAATCGAGGGTGCCGTTTTTGTCCTTGTCGTATGCTTCGAACAATTTGTCAAGCCGCCGCAGATGATTTGCTGCCTGCGGAAATCGTCTCTTGACTTGATGTGCGACTTGACGCCATTCTGCGAATGTGAGGCGGATGTCCTTAGGGTCTTTACCTTTTTCCCATGCCTTGCCACGGAGGAAAGTGACGAGATTGTCAGCAATATTGTTCTGGACGGTACTGCAGTCACCGATGGCATAGACGTCTCCTAGAGGGGCACCAATAAGACGGAGGTGAGAATCGGTTTCCAATGCGTGCTTGTTCTGCTGTGCATCACCAAGCTTGGCAGCGATCCTTTTACAAAAGTCAGTCTGGGAGACGCCTGTACTCCAGAGGCAGAAGCCCATCGGCAGTTCTTTAGTCGTGATCTTGCCATCCTTGTCCCTTTGCGAGAAGATGATTTTGTCGGCCTGAACCTCCTTCACACGAGCATTCGTGAGGACTTCCACTTGATCGTGCTCAAATCGCTTCTCGGCGTAGACAGAGAGAGCTTCGTCGTATGTGTTCAGGATATGACTTCGAGATTGAATAACATGTACCGAGACCTCGTTACGTAGGATGCGAGGGAACGACTTGAGCAAATCTTCGTTCAGCATGTCGTAGAGCTCAGCGGCAAACTCGACACCTGTTGGGCCACCTCCAGAGATAACAAAGGACAATAACCGTTTTCGTTCTTCGTCGGAAGTTGTAGGTAAGCAGGCCATCTCCATGTTATTGAGCACTTTTCTTTTGATAAGCCGAGCATCTTCAATTGACTTGAGAAAATTGCAATGCTCGAGGCCTTTGACTCCGTGAGGATTTGTTGTTGCACCGCAGGCGATGATTAGCTTGTCGTAGGGCAGATAAAAATGCTGCTTGTGTCCTTGTGAGTCGACTCCTGCGACTTCGACCAACTTTTCAGAGAATTCGACGTCTATTGCTTCTGCTTTCAGAAAATGACCTCTCAGCCTACTGACGATCTTTCGAATAGGCTCAACCAAGGATCGAAATTCGAGGGTACCAACGGTAGCTGAGGGTAACATAGGCGTAAAGAGGAAATAGTTCTCAGGAGAAACGACGGTAACATGATAGTCGCAGGGATTGAGCTCTTTCATCATAGCAACGCTTCCCCAGCCTGTGCCCAAGATAACCAGTTTTGGTTTATATTTCTGACTAGTCATGTCATCATCATCTTCATCGTCGACGAGAATATCGGCAATAGGCAGATTTTTTGGACCACCTCTTTTGGGAGACAATGCAGCCTCCGAAATAGCTATTTCGAGCTTTCCGTCGGGATGGGTATAGGTGGTTGCATCGTAGGCAAAGAAGCCAGCTACGAGTAGGCCGGATACAACGATAAAGATGCCAGTCCATGCTGCACTTCGATAGAGAAACCTGACAATAGGCCCTCGGTTGGTTGGAAGGGGGGCAGTTGATATGCTCCGTGTCCAGCTTTTGGACGCGGGTGACACGGGCGACAAAGGTGACTGAATGCTTCGGAAAGGTTGTAGCTTCAACTGCGACAAAATTGTCTTCTTCGGGGTATGCTTGTCGGCCAGCGACCTCAATATCCTCGTCGGTTGGACTCGCTGTATCTGTGCAATGTTCGCACGCCGCAGCCCTTGACGGGCTGCGATGTGGAAAAGCGGTTGCATTGCTCTGAGAGCTGGTTGTGTTGTAGGCGGCTGGAAGGAGCCTCAAAAAGGTTGTTCACCGGTTCATGCCTTGGTCAATGAGTTTGCGACGATAGCAGAAGTCCCAAACCTGATCTTTAAGCGTGTTGTCGACGCAAAGTGCTCATTCAAGGGCGGCGACGGAGTTCTGGAGTGGAAGCACGTCACTGGTTGGCTCGCGTCACCAGAAACAAGCGAGACAAGGCATTGGGCGAGTCGCCGACAAGCTTTCAGCTTATCGCAGTCTGGCTCGTTTATGAATGCCCGGCACAGTTTCACACGTCATTGAAATCGCTTTTGATTCGCTCTTGGCGGCCCTGCCCAATCGAGTATGCTCAAGCCTGATCGCTGCTTATTGCTTAGTGATCAATTTGCTTTGCGTTGATTATCTTCTCAGCACGCTCATGATTAATTTCCCGCAGTCCCAAACAGAAACATTGCGGTTACTGCTGACTTGTTACCGTGATGGCGTAGGCCGTGGAGAAACGATTTAGCGCGCCCTGACCATGAACTTCACAATGTACCTCAAGAGGTAGTAGTTAGTATTGCCATATGAAAAGGCTTTCAATGTACGTCGGCAATCTCAGCTGTCACGCACCGTCTTCTTTCGGGATCACGAGTCCTACGTCGGCATTGGGAGTTGATCGCGAGGTAAAGTGTCCAAGGAGTGCAACGTTTGGTATTGTCACCAACGCCACCTCATCCTTTGTTCTGTATCGGACCATTATGCCTCTGAGTATCTCCTGGTCCTTGACCTATGAGAGGGATTGGAGCAGTTAACATGAAGTACTAAACTTGACGGAGAGCCTGTCCATTGACTCAATTTTTTGCTGGCTGCGCCTAGGATAATTGTCCTCATGCACACACTCGCCTGACCTAGGCCGGTCTCCGAACGCTGAAAGGCCGACCGTGCTTGCTACCTCACAAAGTTCACCGCGAAATGCCGCCCTACAAAAAGCTTTTATAGCGGGCTAAACGATTGTGACGCAAATGGAACTAGCTAGAGAAGATTATATATATAAATATGATACTTCCGAAAAGTTGGCCTAAATTGCACGCTGATTGTCCGCTTAATCGCAAAAACTCATTACGGTCTTATAGTGTAGTGGTGATCACACCGGATTTTGATTGAAATCCGAAACCTTCCGGTAACCCCGGTTCGAATCCGGGTAAGACCTCGATCCCTTTTTTGGTCCTGTTCAAGAGCCAAAAAGTTCATGACTCAGAAGAGCGGCGTCCGAAAAGTTGGCGTGGAGGTAGCGCAACGGAGGTGGTTTCAAACCAGTTCTACGTCTAGCAGTCTTATCGATAGAGCCTAGCGTCTCGAACAATTTTTGAAGCCTTGTCGCAAATGCTTCTGGCCAATATTTACTACTACTACCATCATGTACCAGACCTGAGAGATTCATCTCCTTAGATGGCTGCGCAGTATGACCGAAGCGTCTGAGCCGCCTGCCAAACGCAGGAAATACGATGATCAAGTCTCCCCAGACCTATACGGGTCTGTTACACGCGCTGAGCAACTGCGTCAATGGACAGGTTTTCGGCGAAATATAGACCCATCTATCAAGTCGGGTATAAATGCTTTCAAGGAATATGTTGCCTCTATACCTAGACTTGAGGATGTAGCACAGCAGTCCATGCACTTTCGTATCTTGAAGCAGTATTGTGAATGGCAACAAGCGCCCGCTGAGGACCAAGTCCACTTTCACGACATTCTTTCAACATGGTCATTTGCTGTTGACAACAATGCCGAAGCTATCATATCAGCGGTGCCAGCGGCCTTAGCACAGTTGTTAAAGACTCTATCGAGAACCCTCGAGCTACAAGGTTTTGGCTTCGCGCTCATCGATAGCCTCCTCCGACGTGACCAGTCCAAGCTATTTGCAAAGTGCCTGGCAACTCCAAGGTCAAAACCTCACCTGGCTTCGCCATGTCTGAGGTTACTTACTGAGATGATAAGCTTTGACGTTGGTGCACGAGCAGAACAGTTCTGGATACGCAGGGATCTGGTCATGGCTAAGTTTGAGGCTTTGCTTGAACAGCAAAACATCAGCAAGGATTTCGAGAACCGACGCAAGCCTTCTGTACGACGGATGTCTCTACGGCTTTTATTGGCGATGCTCAAATACCTCGACAAAAGCGCGAAGGCCGATCTTTTAAGCCAAGGGCGTGCTCTGCATGCCTGCCTACAAGGCCTCTTACTGGATGGTGACGACGTGGTTGTTGACATTCTGCGCACAATACATCAGTCTCTGATCAATGATGTGGCCGTATCACGAGGAACTATCGTTTCATTCTTCAAATCTCAGCATCTCGAGGCACTTGCTGCTCTGTACAAGTTCGAAATAGCAGATGACAACTCGGACGCCCAAGATACCGTCAGAAAGGCCGTCCACAACCTTCTGATCGAACTGTGTACTACTTCGAAAGGTGTGCTTTATCCACAGAACGGATGGTATTCTAGTTTGTCAGATGCTTTTCATCATCAATGCACGGAGGACTACTATATCGACCTGGGTCTTGATTTTCTCACATACAATTATTCGCGTGGCAGGCCGTCAATCTTGAACAAGGAACTCGCTGCATTTGTACAAAAGCTGAAATACATTGACCCTTTGCAGTCTTCCTTGTTACTGCAAACTCTCCAAGCCGCGCCTGAACTTGTCGCAGACTATTTCTCAAGACCTCAGAATCAGAAGCTTACCCCTCCAAACAGCGACGATGCCTTTTGGAGGGCGCATTTCGCTTTCCTCTTCTCTATTGTTGAAAGTGATATTCCAAGGAACCTACATACCGCGAGGAACGGACCACCACGACCTGACGTCGTAGTTGAGAGCATTGCACCGAAACCTTTCGATCGTACATATACAGTAAAACTGTTGACATCCAAGGACAATATTTTGAAGGTTTCCGGAGCACGTCTTGCAACAGTCATCCTGAAAAAGCTCCGCAGTGTCCTTGATGAGTTTGCGCAATGCTCGCTAGCAGCGACCGCCAGGGCTTATGTCTGGCAACAGGCGAGCGAACAATTGGCCTGTTTGGTCGAGGCAAGAATGCCTACGGCCAGAGACATGTCGCTGGGTCTACAACAAGCTTTGAAGGATGAAGGCACAAGCCACGAACCGCTGCTTGAATGCCTGTATCACTACTTCAAAGCCCTCCCACGTCTCGCCACCAATGACACATTTGATATTGGTCCCCTCATTGCCAGCTTGTGCTTGAAACTAGAAAACGGCCCGGAAGACTCGAGCGCATTGCTCGAGCAGCTAGTTTACTGCACTCAGATTGCAGACATGTCTGCTTCTACGAAATGGCTGCAGAAGGCTGATCACGACACCCTGAGTCCCTTGACTAGATTGCTCATGGTCGCCACCAGCCATAGGTCACAGGACCAAGCCGAACTAATATTGCGCACTGTATACAAAGTGCTCTCCTACCGGGGCATTCTCCGACCGTCTCCATCTACATTTGCGGCTCTTATTAGCAGCCTTGTACCGCATAAGAAATTTTCACCATCTACGCAACTGTTCTTGTATTTGGACAACAGCATCGCTCGTACAAACCAAAAGCCTGTGAAATACTTGGACGTTCTCGAAAACGCAGCTCGGTTTGTGTCGGACAAGAAGCCAATAAGCCTGTTTGTGGGAGCCGTTGCCGAGCAGTGGAGCTACGCCTGTAAAAAGTACAAAGGGAACAAGACCGCGATTAAAAATATTGTCGCATGGATAGCAAGGCTTTTCGCATTGCTGGAACAGGCAGGCGAGAATTACCGCGTTCTGATCCACCTTCAGGCGACGATGCTGAAGAGCTCAGAAGACAAGCAGAGAGACTATCTGCAGGAGGCTTTCGACAAAATCCGTAAGAGACCCGTAACGTTCGATGCAGGGTTCGAAATCGAAGCACAAACGACAGGGAGAAAAACAGAGAATGCCAAGAGCAGGGGCTCGGAATCACACTCAAACGAAATAGATCAGCCGCTGGTTAGGGTCACGCCCATCCCTGACTCTCTGAAGACTCTCGAAAAATGGCCAGCGGATTTCGACATTGAGTATGAAGTTGAAACCAATCGACTTGGTCGACTACTCCTCTGCATCTCCTCGCCCGATGAAGAGATCCGCCTTCAAGCCTACCAAACTCTTTCACAAGTAACCCATACAGTCGACACAACTTCATCTCACCCATTCAAGCACCAAGTCTATCTCATCCTCGGCGAGGTCTGTGAGACGGTGTACCAACAAGGGACCTCCAGACCGCTGGCATCATTAATACCAGAACTCGCTCATGCACTCCTACGTATTGCATTGAATCCAGTGCACAGCTTGTACGCGAAGGTCAACCAATACATCCTTCACAAACCATCATGGCCAGCAAAGAGAGTGGTACTGTACTGGATTGACAAGATCCTGCACAAGGAGCCGGACGATACAGAGGCGTGGAGTTCCGGAACCGAGTGGCTCCTGGAGCTATTGATCAGGGGTCTGCGCAGTGTGATGGATCTAGACCTTTACCGTAGGGCAGGTCTCTGGGAGAAAGTGTTGTCAATGTATTCGAGCCCTGTGATTACGCAGCGTAACAAGCAGCTAATTTTGATGCTTCTGGATACAGCATTTGTTATCCCGGGCGGAGTCGACATGCTCTGGACAAGGTTCGGTGTATATAGCTGGCTGAGCTTAATGGAGCGGAATGAAACGGAGAATGAGAGGCAGATTGTAGGCTTGCGAATGCGAATGGAAAAGGGATGCAGCCAGGATGTGATCGAGACGTGGAAATTGGCTTGCCCATTGACTAGAGCAGATGGTCGCTGAGCGCGACTTGAAATGGCTCGAATTTGACTTGAATGCAAAATGGTTGGCCTGGACCTACCTGGCACTGTTTGTTCCTGATATATTTTGCATCATCATAATACACATACGATGGCTCGGAGGAACTTGCGGGTCATTCGAGCAGGTGTATGGGTCGTCAACCTGACATCGGGAGCAGATTTTGGCAATCTTGAGGTTCACGAAGTCTCTGAGGTTCCTGGATCAGTCTCAATCTAATTGTTTACTTTAGCTCTCCGTCCGCTCGCTCGCCGAGTTCCTTCAGCGCCCTTGCTTTCTTTGTATGGACCGTACGATTGCCTAACCCGTCTGTCGCCAATGGCGTGGTCGCCATCTCAATCACAGCTCTCATCACTACAGCTTGCTCTAAGCAATATGCGTACAGGTGCCCGCGACATGAAGGTGTGGGCGCGGGCTTTTGCAGCATCGTAAAGATGAGACCGCGGACGTTTCTGCAATAAAATTGTAAGGAAGGTGTCATCTTTTCCGCCGCCGATTGCGAGATAACCTATCCTTTTGGTTGCATACGATCGGCATCATATGTGCTAGCTCATCTATATTTAATCTTCGAGAGACTATGAAAGAAGGACCTTTTTCTGCATATGTGGGGAGTCGGTAGGACGACTTCTGGGCAGCTGCAACATCCGAAGCAGAAGGGCTGCCTCTTTATTTGCTGGCTTCGTATGCGGGCTAGGATAGGGTCCAGTGTCGAACCTGTAGCGGAGCGGATCGACTTAGAAGCCCAAAGGGGAGCGCCGGTAGCTGAAGCGACTGAAAATGTTTCTAGTTTTATTCCGCCGATATATATGCCGCATGAGCGGAATCCGGACGATTATAGCTCGCTGAGAGGGATGCAAGGAGTCGATGAGTCGCCAAGACCGCTCAGGAACTGCTGCAGATAGGGTAACGCAAATGAAGCGTGGCTTCCGGAAGCGAATGAGACGAAAGAACGACACAAACAAAGCTTTCAAATGCAAGCCGAGCTTGAAGAGTGTATGACACCGGTCCAAACACAAACTCACCTATCGTGTTTTTGTGACAAGAGCTCACCCTTGGTATACTATCGCGCCGATCAACTGTAGCAGCATTTCCGAAACCATTCAACTTGCCAACGTATGAGCAGACCATTCTGAGCGAACAATGTGTTACGTTCGCTTGGATCTCTTCGGTTGGACTGATGCGTGCATCCCTCCAACCCTTCTCAATACTTGCTGGACTTCATTAACTAACAACATGTCGATGAATGTCCATGACAGGAATCATTATAGACACTGATTTCTGTGGATTGTCATCATTACTGGCTCATGGCTGGCTCTTTCCTTTGACTTGATGTAAAAATATCAAATGAATCAGGTAGAATGTAGTTTAACCCATACTTGCTTTTTCTGCTTCAAGCGATTGCGCTTCAAAGAAGTTCTTTGAGTCGGCTCAGTAGTTTGGAATGTCAGATTAAGGCACCAAGGCATCTGACTTCAAGAGCTTCCGCTAGCCGGCAGTACAGCCGAGGCTCCTCGGTGGACGAGTCCTACGCCGAAAACAAGATAGACATGAGCGAAGTATCTTGCATCTTTCTCCTATCGTGTAGGTTCTAATTCTCATAGATGGCCCTCATAGACAAATTTCAGCGCACCTGACTCTACAAATCTCCGCCAACACTTTCATTTTCATACCTAGCTGCCATTCGCATGACTAGAGCTATCAGTTACTCCAAGCTCGAAGACCCACAATCAGTGCCGATTACTGCGAAAATAACTTTTCTCTGCCGGATCAGGGACAACTCGAGTCTTAACCCTACGAAGGATCAGCACTCATTGTTCGTGTCTCACAAATATAATATTGCAACCCGTTTACCCGACATGTCCCGTTACAGAGCCGAACCTCCCCAGGTCCTCGCCGACTCTAACTGGTCTAAACGCCACAAAGCAATGTCCTTCCGGAAGCTGATGCATTTGACCCGCCATCCAAACAAGGTCGATACATTCTTATCAACATCTGCCGCATACCCACCGACCACAACCTCTAGGACTTACGGCGGCCATGTTTTCGCGCAATCAGCCTGGGCAGCCGCCCACACTGTCGCCTATGGGCTGCACGTGCACTCCATCACGGGATACTTTTTGCTACTTGGAGACACTCGGTACGCGTTTGAGTATCGTGTGCGCAGGGTGCGCGACGGTGGTGTCTATGCATTGAGGGTTGTAGAGGCGTACCAGGACTCTGATGCGGCCGATCACGCGCGGACGCCGACGTTCATGTGCATTGTGTCCTTCAAGCGTGATGAAAGACATAAACATCGGGAAGGTGCGAAGGGCCAGAGAAGGGATTTCAACCACCAAGAAGTGGGAGATGACTGGTTGCAGCGGGAGTATGGTGCAGTGCTTGCGCGGAAGAAGCGGTTTGAGGATTGGCCGATTGCGCAGGGGATGGACGGGATGTGGCCCGCAGACGGAATGAGTGTTAGTGAATGGAAAAGGAGAGGAGACGCGTTCCCAGGCTTGGAGATGCGCAAGGTTGACATGGGTGATTATAACAAGAAGGCGGTGGAGGGTGGACTAGCAGATCACGGTGAGGCTGCGAGACGGTGGAGGTTGTTATTGCTCTATCGGATTGTTACCGATGATGAGGACGGAGACTTTGGGCGGGTAGCCACGGAAGATCGAGGGAGGAAAATAAGGCAGGCTGGCAGGACTGGTGCTGATGATACAAGCAATCTGCATGCTTGTGCACATCTGTATGCGTCGGACCGGAATAGTTTGTTTCTTGCTCAGAGAGCATTGGCATTTGAGAGGATGACGGGGCATGTCGGTAGTTTATCACATACTGTCAACTTCCATGGGCATGCTGATGAGCTGCTGATGCTTGATTCTAAAGATGGAAGGAAAAGGGAGTTTGTGCAGGAGTCCTGGGTAAGCAATAGTGGTGCTGATCGGCTAACGCACAATAGCCGCATGTTTGATAAAGATACCGGAAGGCTTTTGGCGAGCACAGTGCAAGACGGCATGATGAGAATACCTGTGAAGGGTGAAAGAGAGGTGGTTGACGGTGATGCGATATTGAGGCGGGAAGCAAAATTGTGACGTGCTCGTTTGTACAAAATGCCACGAAAGCTCTTCCTGTTCTCAATTTTGGTCCGGATCGGCACTATTTTACAGGTCTCATCGTCTCCACTCGACGCTGGCCTCTTCATCCCCACCTCGGCGCGGTGGTCGTCTGCTTGCTGTCAGCTCTGTCGGAAAACCTTTCCTTGGGTTCGACAACTGTAATCAAAGTCATATTGAAGCGGCTCAAACAGTGTGAAACCATCTGCGGCCAATAGAATCGCGGTGAGCCTTAGATCCACCATCCAGAGTGCCTCGGATTTTGCCCTGTGAGCGAGGTCAATTGACTTGAAGGTGTAGTCAAAGTCGGACTCATTTGAGGTTGTTTTACATCAGTTTTGATAAGGTAGGAAGTTTTCTCGAGCTTGCTGTCTTCGGAAATGTGAATGAATCTGGAGCGGGGATGCCGTGAGATTGGAAAAGAGTTGCCTGTAACCTGACAATCGATCGATCCGAATCAGTTGAGAATACTAGCAGCGACTAATTTGCTATGGGGTGAGGCTGTTGAGGCTCCCTCATCATGCAAAACAAGTCAACCCCTTCGCCGGTGCCATCTTCCGCCGAGCAACGCATCTGCTTCACGACCTTGAAACCCATCCTTTCGTAGATCCTCACGTTTGGTTCCCACCTCGAGCTTTCAAGATAACATTTTCGGCCCTCCTGATCCGCCTTGTCCATGACTACCTCGAAGAGCTTTCTCCCTACACCCTTGCCTTGAGCCTCAGGCGATACAACAACAATATTGACAAAGTAGTAGCCCTCTTTATCTGTCCACAATTCTTCCTGACACCTAGCTTGCTCTCTTTTCCAGACCCAATATCGATCCCGCCTCAAACCACCCCAACCATGATACAAGAAGACATTCTTTCCTTGTTCAATCCATAGCCTGTAGTCGTTAACCCAGTCCTTCCAGCTCTGTTTCTGGCTTGTCATCGCAGGCGTCGTCCACATCGATACTCCAAGTAGTTTCCCGTTATCGTCTTTAGCGACGTAGAACAGAGCGTAGCTGCTTCTCATACCCCACTCGCATTTTGATTTCAATGACGCAAAATTGCGCTCTTTGTCGAAACCACCTTTCGACGGTGCAATTCCTTTGTCGAAGACCCAATTGTTGTAAGGGTCATCGTCGAAGGCTTTTTGAATACATTTTACGGCGTCTGGGATATCCTCAGCTGTGATCGGAACAACAGTGACTGCCATGTTAGAATGCTTCAGCAGTAACAGTTCGTCTGTGACTGCGTCTCAAATCTTATTGCATTCGCCGTCCCTGACCATTTTGGCCAGGACATTTACTGACCGTAGCGAAGGAGATGCCCTTATGAAACTGATAAGATAATCCGGGAGAGGAGTTTCGGTTGTACCTGCCATATGTAGATAGTTTTGTTCTTGATAGTGGGTCGAGCTGGCCAATGGCCAGCGAAGGCACGACAGGGTAACCTTGAGTCCGAACGATGGCCTACGGTCTGGGTGGGCATGTCATCTCCAGGCTCTTGTGCTGGGAGCAACGTAATACAATCTCAAGTTCTGTCGCTTGTGAGACTAAGATGCTTGTACAAGCACGGCTTCTGCTGCTTGCTCGATATCCTATTGCCGATTCTGATGCGTAATTTGACACAAAGCATCTCTCCTCCGCCATACGCCATTCCAACCCTTCAGCAGCGGCGACTTTTCGATGGCATCCAGAAACCCGATCATCCGGATTCTGGCTGGGCAACCCCTTTTCTGAGGTTGCGCTGATCAACCAGCACCGTAGCGACATCCTGGCGGGCATGACCCAGCTTCTATTACGAACGTGGGCCCCCAATTATGGGTTGAAGGAATCCCAAGGCATTGCACGATTGAGGGCATAATAACTGCCGTTTTTAAGCTTTATGGACGGTGCCCAAACCGAAAAGAGTCGTGTACCGAGTAAAATATGACGCCCGAACTCCCACAGCCCCTTCATGGTAAGCTCCGATCATTCGAAAATGCTCTTCATGGTGCTACGACTTGCGCACGCACACGACATGGCTCCTACCAGCTCCGGCATGGGCAGCATTCGTGCTTATAGCTGAGCACAGCCGCGTTGACTCAATGCACAGAAGGATCGCAAGCTCGACACAACGAATCTTGGATGAGCTTGTAAAAGCCTGGATTTATGTAGACTAACTGTGTCACGAACCATACCGTTCAAGGCGTTAGTGGTTTGATGTCTCAGGGCTTGTCGCTATCAGACCATATTTGCTTGGCGTTGCAATATTGTCGGTTTAAGTGCTCGATGGTCTGCACTAGTTTCTTGCTCAAAAGCAGGATCCGGCTATTTTGTAAGCCCATGCCTAGCTCTTCAAGTGGAACCTTCAGTTGGCAGCTGCTGAATTACTAATACTTTCAGGTACTATATGATTTCTATTTGTCTACAGTCATGTGCGTTCAGGCCCAGATGCCTGATAGGTAGCCAGGGCCTTGGCATCCCTTGAGGCATAGTTCAAAGGACACCGCAACGATTCACGGCAGGTACACAGCTTCTCGAATTCAATTGAGCACTAGAGACGAATGCTCCGCGCTCATGAAAAGTATTGGCAACCGAGCAAGGGCTCAACGCAGCAGCACTTCTGTGAATTAGGCGGCAACCCGTGCAGAAGCTGCCGAGTGCCTGCTGCGCCACCCATAGAGAGGGCAGGAAAGTCAGTGCTTCGCGGCGTATGTGGCGTCGCGCTAATGAAAATCTGTCGTCTAGATAGGCAATACTACTGCAATTAAGCTCCACGGCCGAGGAGTACGTGTCTACTACATGATCGGATGGACTGCCGATGACTTTAGAGACAAAAGAGAAGCGCAATCTTTGGAAATTAAGTTTGGTGCACCTACAAAATCTGCGACAATCATATTGCAGAATGACACAAGATCACCGCCGACACTTCAGCAGGGTCAATTGTTGGAGCCCGGCTTTCATATGACTACGGCAGAACGGGCCAGCTAGATCCCATTGCGTTGCGGAATCAAACTCAACCCACCTCAGTTCTGCGTCACGTCTTCAAGGAAACGGTATGCGGCTGGTCCTTGCCGCTGTCGGCATATGCGTGCAGGTTGGGGTTGCCACAGCATATCGTACCCCAACATGCCAGCGGCTATGAGTTGCAGCTCCACAGGAGGCTAGTAGTGTCGGGCTTAGCCTCACCCTTTATCGTACCAAGACTGTCATGAGAAAATTGCGAATGGTGTATGACAATCACCTTGTGTCGTTCGGCTCGCTAGCAATTTCAATACAGATGGAGTCTTGGCTGTGTGCTTACTCGTAAACCTCCTGCGATGTCACGCCTGCTGCTAGATACACCTTGACATGCTAAGGTTTTTTCATGGTGTTGGAATCTTAGTGGGATGTTTAATTTTCTCATGAGATTCAGGATTCCTTTATTGTAGGAACTTCGTGTGACATGAACAAAGCTTCTTTGCTTTATCTATTATTGTCTATCGTGCTGGCGATGCAGCCCGCGACAATCAGCAACGAGCAAAGGCAGCTAATTGACCAGCTTCGAGCTACTGATCTTGGACATCGGGCTCCTTCTCGGACCCAATACCTCTCTTGGTGTCGTCAAGCACTTGTTGGGGGTTCTCATTAGCTCAGAAATCAATCCTCTCCCTTCAAGTACTTGTCCACTCGGGACTTACCGGCTCTTGTGCCGGTATAGCTCTGCCAACGACTGTGTCGAGTATCCGAGAAACAAATTCGTCGACCACGAAGCCACGTTCACATCAGAGTACTGCAGTAGCCCCACAATTGATTTGGCGTATTGCAAGATGATGACCTTAGCTGAGAATCCTTATTGGCCAAATGCAACCCTCACCGACATGAATCTATCGGATGAGACGATGCAGCTTGACGGTTCGTCTTCAGCGGTCGCAAAGAGCCGCGCGAGCTGCTGAGGAATATCTAAGTAAATCTTGACGTTCCTCGCCATGCTTTCCAGGGCGCGAGAAACTTTGTTAGAAGCGTAACCGGAGACTTTGAGGACCACAAGAGAGGTGAGTGCTCCTTTCTAAGGGATTATTAACACCACCGGAACATTGAATGAGCAGCCAACATGAGACGTTGAGGCAAGGAAAATATTGACATGTTGAAGTTGTCAGTCTTATCTACAACATCTTTGTCTTCATGATAGTGAGAGATCAAGGACATGTATTTCCACTCATAACTTCCAGAGAGCCTACATCATACCCCATACTTTTACCCCATACCCCTCACGTGATTCCTTCCCGCCCGAAATTATGGACAGTTCTCATAGTAATTTGTACTGCAACAACCCAAAGCTATGGACAGCAGGTTTTTGAATCTATATATTCCTGCGCACGCAAGATTGCCTTGAAAATGCGTACAATTCCAGCAACCAATATATCGACCCTAGGTCGTCGTGGCTAAGTGGGTTTGCATCGCAGCGACAGCACATGATAGCCTTGCCTGGTCACCAAGGTTCTCATGCTGTCGTTCCACTGTCTCTTGACCAGAGACTGATACCCGAACAGAGCTTATTCTAAGGGGACTGACCCACCCAGAGATAAGCGCGAAAGGGATAGCAGTCTCAGTTCAAGAGTTACTAGTACAGATATGAGAGATGTTCGTAGACGTAGTCTTCACCTTCACTTGATCACGTGGGGTCGATTCCTACTAAACTCCCGTAGTTTTTGCTTCTTACTTGCAGGGGTTTGAATCCCGTACAATTCACGTTTTTGCATCCTCTATTACTTCAATTCCTTGCATTGCTACGGCTAGCTACTAACGTGCGCGCTTGATCTCCTGGCTGTCGCCCTCCAGCAGTATCCTGTAGAAGTTGGTGCCTCGCCGCTTATGGGTACGCCTTTCCGTCCTCTCGTCTTCTTGCTGTAGGACTGGCGGTGCGGTGGAGGCAGGAGGAAGGGTTACGGGTTCAATCATAGGCTCGAGGCAAGGGAAGGCGGTAAGTGACCTCAACACCACGATTTCGCTGTACAAGACGATAGCGTAGCTTCATAGTTACCTAATCAGGAAGCGACAGTATGGTCTAACGGCAAACTCATCTCAAAAACGCGATTACCATGCCCAGTTCTGATCGCTATACAAATTACTATGGAATTCGAAAAGCAGAAAGGGAATCACGTGAGGGGTATGGGGTAAAAGTATGGGGTATGATGTAGGCACTCTGCATAACTTCGGGTGCCTATTTGTTAGTGACTGGATTGCCATAGCATTACATCTGGCTCAAGGCTGTCTCTGTTGACATGGTCTGCTATATATGAATCCCACGATTCGATTACCCTTCGGTGCAGAAACTTCCAAGGCACGATACGTTGTGTCCTTTGCTGTAGTCTAGGCAGCTGTGAGTTTCTTGTTAAGCTAATGGGGAGTACATTGCCCCAAGCCAGGTGATCAGTGTGGACTTCACAGACGTGGTTGTAATATACGCCTGGAGTAGCTTTGAGAGCGTACAACATCTGTGGAAAAGCGATCTAACTAGACATCAACGCCTCAAAGCTCAAGAAATGCTTTCCCGGGTGGATGGCAGAGATCGGCAAAAGCCTTAACGAATCAGCGGCGAGAACGCAAAATCCGACCGAATCTGCTAGCTTGCCTGAAATGAGTCACGTGCTGATAACGGACCTTGTCCTCCCTATCGCGCGGCCGCAGCAAAAAGTGCCAAAAAGCGCCGCAGCAGCATGAAACTCTCACTACCAACTTGAGATGGCTGAGAAGCCAAGACGAAGCTCCTTCAAGCCCAAGCCGGGGCCACAACATAATGCACGATCCCTGAAGCGGAAGCGAGAAGTCGAAAACATTGATGCGCTCGTCCAACGGGTAGACGAGTTCGAGTTGAAACCAGCAATACCACCAGAGGCTTTCTCTGATCTCCCTTTGTCCCAGGCAACACAGACCGGTCTCGAGGCTTCTCACTTCAAGACTCTCACAACTATACAAGCCAATGCCGTTCCCGTTGCGCTCAAAGGCCGCGATATTCTGGGCGCAGCAAAAACTGGCAGCGGCAAGACTCTTGCCTTTCTCGTTCCCGTTCTCGAAAACCTCTACCGCAAACGATGGACCGAATATGACGGGCTTGGGGCTCTGATCCTCTCCCCAACTCGTGAGCTAGCAATTCAGATTTTTGAAGTCCTTCGCAAAGTTGGACGCAACCATGCATTCAGCGCAGGTCTTGTAATAGGTGGTAAGAGCATGCAGGAAGAAAGAGAAAGGCTTGCACGTATGAACATTCTCGTCGCCACACCGGGCCGCATGCTCCAGCACATGGATCAGACTGCCGATTTTGATATTGGCAACCTGCAAATGCTGGTCATGGATGAAGCAGATCGCATAATGGACATGGGCTTCCAATCTGCAATTGATGCAATCGTCGAGCACCTACCGAAAGAACGACAGACCCTTCTCTTCTCAGCTACACAGACGAAGAAAATCAATGATCTGGTCAGATTGAGTCTGACGGACCCGGAATTTGTCTCAGTCCACGAGTCAGCAAATACGGCCACGCCCTCGAAGCTCCAGCAGAACTATATTGTTACACCGCTCCCCGAGAAGCTAGACGTCCTCTGGTCTTTCATCCGCGCCAACGTCAAAAAGAAGATACTTGTATTTTTGAGCTCCGGAAAGCAAGTTCGCTTCATCTACGAATCTTTCAGACATCTACAACCTGGTATACCGTTGCTTCACCTCCACGGCAACCAGAGGCAGACCGCAAGACTCGATATTACGACCCGCTTTTCGCGAGCACAGCATGCCTGTCTCTTTGCGACGGACGTTGCTGCACGTGGTCTCGATTTCCCGTCCGTTGACTGGGTAGTACAAGTTGATGCGCCCGAAAACGCAGATACGTACATTCACCGCGTGGGCCGTACAGCCCGCTTTGAAAAAGAAGGCCACTCGGTAATGTTTCTCGATCCTTCCGAAGAGCGAGGAATGCTAGCATCTTTAGAACGGAAGCGAGTGTTCCTGGAAAAAATCAATGTGCGCCAGCGCAAAATGCAGGATACTCTGCGAACCCAGCTACAGAATATGTGCTTCAAGGATCCAGAGCTCAAGTACCTTGGTCAGAAGGCGTTTGTGAACTATGTGCGAAGCGTCTATGTGATGCCGGATAAAGAGACATTCAAGCTGAAGGAGCTGGACTTAGAAGGCTTTGCAAAGAGCTTGGGTCTCCCCGGAGCTCCAAGGGTGAAGTTTTTGAAGGGTGAGGATACGAAGAGTAGGAAGAATATGCCGCATGCACTTGCTGCCGCGATGGAGGGTGGCAGTGACACGAGTGACGAAGACTTTGAAGGCGCCAAAGAGGCGAAGGGCAAAGTGAAACCGGCGGTGCGCACGAAATACGATCGTATGTTCGAGAGGAGGAACCAAGATGTACTCGCAGAGCATTACACCAAATTGATCGACGATGATGACGACCAGTCGAGATCAGCACCGAACGGCAAGCACGCACAAACAGCAGACGCAGATTCGGACAACGACTTTCTCTCCGTCAAGCGCCGCTTCGAAGCAGGCGATGACGGACTAGACCAAGAAGCAGCGTCATTGGACGACGACTCTGACTCCCGTTTCATGAACAAAACCAGCGCCGAGGAGCCAACACTCCAAGAGATAGGCATCCACCCCGCCTCAGACGACGTAACCAAGAAGAAAATCCAACTTTCTACGAACCCCGATGAGGCACCGCTCATAGTCGACTCGAAGCGCCGCGAGAAACTCCTCAAATCCAAAAAAGCGCTCCTGAAATACAAAGGACACGGTTCGCACCTTGTCTTCAATGACGAGGAAGGCGAGGGCAAGGAGAAAGTGTACTACCAGGACGAGGAGGAGTTCGCGAAGAGAGGTGCGGCGGATGCGCAGAGGGAGGAGTTCTTGATTGGTGAGAAAGAGAGGAAGGAGAGGACCGATATCGTTGATAAGGAGGTTGCAAGGGACAAGAAGAGGGAGAAGAAGGAGAAGAGGAAGAAGAGGGAGAGAAGGGCAGCCGCTGGGGAGGAAATGGAAGGTGACACCGGCGACGATATGGGTGTGCAGTTGGCGCCGTTTGAGGGTGATCACAAGGTTGATACAGGGGAGGAGAGGCTGAAGAAGAGGAAGAAGAAATGGTTCGAGCAGGATTTGGGTGGTGATGACCCGGCCGATTCAGCAACGCGTGGTAAGACGGAGAAAAAGAGCAGGCATGCCAACGAAATGATTGAGCAGCCTCAGACACTAGAAGATCTGGAAACGATTGCTTCGGGCCTGCTTGCCAGATAGTGTCCCGCTGCCAACGCTTTCCTTTTATATCTTACATGCATGTCTCAACCATAGTCCTTCCCATTGCATCGGTTGCCCGATTGTTCCTTCTTTCAACTCCAGAAGCTTTTTCAGAAGTGTATTATGCATCAGATTTGCCTCCTGCAGCCCCATGGGAAGGTACTAGCTCGGATCAGCTTTTGCTTGTCATTGAGCTTCACATCACGTGTGACCGGGTCGCTGCGCACCAGCATGTTGCTAAACCGCGCTCTTGAGCACGAGTCATTCGATGACGCAGCGATCAATCATATCAATGTCGATATTGCGCAGCATCAATGTCCATTATGGCATCACCGGGGGTGCTGACATGTTGCTCAATGCCGCGAAGTTTTGCAGCTAGTGCGGGATAGTTCGTTGCATCGGCTATCTCAGCAAGTTCCTGTATTTGATCTTGAGGATGCCATTCCTTAACCTTCAAATACCTCCAGAATACCTTTTCCACCATGTCGATATGCCCCAGCTCGATCGCAGTGCCAACGTGTTGTGAGTAGGGTGGACCGACAAGTCCTTTGCTGAGGACGCGCTCCATGACAACACAGTTGCCTGCGTATAGAGCCAATTCGAATATTTCATGGTTAGGCTCCGCGTATGCATCATGGTCCAGCAAGATCGAAAAGCTACTTTGAAGGCCTTTGGAAGCAGCAGTGCCAAGAAGAGAAAGCCCATAGAGATCGACTTGTGGGGTCCTAACAGACAAAGGGTGGCAAGTAGCAAGTTCATCGAGTATATTCAGGCTGGAAGCTCCCACGACCAGATGAAAAAATGTTCGATCAAGGATATCAACGTCAACGTCGCGAGTGGGCGAATTGAGCCAAAGTTGTTTCGCGATATTTGGGAACATGTTCATGAATGCAATATGCGCAGCAGGGAAGGTGCGATGCAGAGTAGCTGAAGTTGATAAATGGTTGGGTGACAGCGCTGATCCATCGGATGTGCTGCAGGATGGAAGTGCTTCCAAAACGGCTTGGACATCGGCTGAGGCCAAAGTGTAAGCATGGGTGGTGCGGAGATGGCTGGGTACGGGGGTCCGGGTGAGACTGTCCGGGTTCATTTTCCATGTCGAGCTCACTGGGACAAAAGCCGTACAATAGAGAATGTCACAATCGTCCGGCAATCCATTCAGCAACTTGAGCCAGAAGCGTGGGTCGTTTCCAGGATTGTCGGCCTTTTGGAGACCAGGTCCACTGGCTGTTTTAGTCCAAGAATATGAAGCACAGCTGGCTAGCCGTAGCGCGCGAAGTGTCTCAACGGCTGATGCTGATGGCGGCCTTTGAGGAGCTTGTGTGGCCAACTGAAAGAATTCTTTGCCGATCCATTCAAGAGCGGACTCGATCATTCGGCCCCACTTCTGTCGCGGCATTCTCGCCCGCGCTCTGTTTTCAAGGTCCTGTACAGAAAGCAACACATTTTGAAGAAGTACTTGGGTCGCCAAAAGAACAGCTAATGCCCGAAGAGTTGTGAATCCATTTTGCGCCCTCCATGTTGGCCTGTGCGCACGCAGTTAATGACGCCATTCATGAAATTTGAGAAGCCTATACGTACATGTTTATGTGTCGGTCAGGTGTTGATGCGCTATCTGGCGTTGAGGCGTTTGATGAGTAGCGGGCGCCCACAACGGTGTGTGGCGGAGAGGGCGGTAGTAGGATTCCACTTTCTGCAGATTTTTCTATTATTTCCCTACATACGAGCGTCCCAGAACTTCTCCTCTGTCGTCCTGATATCTCTTGGGGAGGTGTACAAGCGACTCGTCGCCTTTCGCAAAGTGTACACTTGCTTAGCGTGTCTTTCCTGGTAGAGACTTGTTGCTCGCACTTTCTGTGACCTTTTCGGCACTCCAAGCACCTTGTGTGGCGTGGCATATGTGTGAGAAGATTGATTGATATGGTGAGTGCTCAACAGCCGCGACGAAGGGATCCTAATTGTTAGACAACAATTGTGGTCGCGGACTTGTATATTAGTGGCTGGACAGCCTTGAGTATGGTTGGTATGACTTCAAGGCTCTTGCGTCTCAAAATGTTCAAGCGCATCTCAACACTGTGTGAGAATGCGGAAATCTCTTCTCAATAATGCCGCCTCAAAGAAGCAGCGAATAAGCAAAGAAGATCAAGATTCATGTTCGTGACTACCCAAGGGTAATGAAGCTAATGATAAAGCGGTCTGCGTTGAACTCACGCAATCATATCTATCAGCAAGGGTAATTGGTGCGTTCCTGACTTATGCGTCATGATTCGAGACTGTTCCTTTTGATCACCGGATACTGCTGGCTGCATTGTGTGAAGCAATCCAAAGTAATCGTCGCAATCAGGAGCATCGACCGGTCAGTATGAGTGGCAGCTTTATTTTGGGCAGCATATGATCTCCACCACGTGACCTTTCGTATCTGCAGCTCCGTTGCACAATATCGTGCGCAGGCCCAATGCGCGCAGGGCGATTCTGCCTTGCATTTGCGCTCGACAAAAGAGCGCAGACTCCATGCGCGCACTGCTAAGGCGGGGAAGCATGCTAGAACTTTATTCCGCCAACTAAATGGAGGCGAGGCTGACTGTCCTTCGTCACGAGCCTACATACACTAATGGCAACATATATGATCACGGCTATCTGTACTCCGAAAGTTTGCCGAAACTTTTATAGCTATAAATCTTTTGATATGCCTAACACGCACCAAACAAACAAGGTGGTACAGCACGGCAGATCTAGGTACTGGCTTACGAGACCACCAAACAGCATTGATGTCTAGCGCGCGATACTCATCCGCAGCGCAAAGCCAAATCTACTTCATCCCAGAGAAAACAAAGCTGTCTTTTTCTACAGCTTTGCGCACTCGTAATGACAGCCAGAGGCTTTCTTGCAGCCAGACGACTTGGGATGACCTTAATACGGGGAAGCCATCACATGTTTCGACCATTCAAGCCAGAAGCCCAAGCAACGAGGCTGACAGCTCGATTGATACGTGGCAAATCCCACCTTTCGGTGCCTCAATTCAGATTTCAATCACCGAGTCTGAATTCGAGCATTGTCGCCAAGCCCTTCGAGCATGCTTCGAGAAGTGCGGGACAGCGTTCGCCATAATTTGTTATGCTATATCTTTGGTGCTCAACAGTCTGAGGCCTCTACACAAACAGGAGTTGTGTGCGGCTCTGACGCTGGCCCTCAACGAGAACCACTATGCATCAAGGGAGGATAACTGGCTTCATGCTTCAGACTCTTTGCTGGTAGAGAGAGATTGTGGGACTGTAGAATTCACGACCACCGGCATGGGAGCTTTCTTGAAGAAGGTGAGGATCCGAGGTATTGATCCCAGCCACAGGGTAATTGCGGAGGCCTGTATGAAGCAAGTCAGCGTAGACAACTTTCTGCACAGCTCTAATGCGCACAAATCTGGAGGGCCAGCTACGATCTCCGCATTCTCCAGGTACGCCGCTGAAAACTGGGCTGAGCATGCGAGAATTGCCGAAACATCAAGCTATATCAAGCTGCCTCAAGGCCTGCCAAATGCACAAGGGTGTATCCATGTTAGCAATTGATGAATAGACTACTAGACGGCGGGAGGACGAAGTGGTTGTTTGTTCTAAGGGTTACAGGGATTTCTGTGAATCTGAAGAGCCGAACAACCCATAATTTGCTCCAGAGTCGGCACAAGTATGGAATCTAAATGGCTTCCACTTTCTTGAATCTTTGGGAAACATGACTATATTCCTTCTGCACGTCTTCTGTTGCATGCCTGTATGTTCGACCAAACTCCGGTCATCCGAAGGGCTTGCCACCTGTGGAAAGCGCCGTTGTGGGAAGTTGGGCCCGGGTAATCGCTGCAGTTGGCTGGGTGGCCGGACAGGGCAAAAGTGTGCGGCTCGTCTGCGCGCTTTTGCGCTGCTGAATGCAGCGCCATAAACGCATTCACAGCGCAGCGCAAGGGCAGGATTTTGCACATGGAACTGGAGTGAGGAACACGAGCTAACGTCTCCGGCCCTTGCTAGTATAATATGTTTCGAGTGATCTTGTGGTAGATGAGCTTCTTCATCTGAAAAAATCCTACAACACAGCAACTTGTACAATCTTCCCTGGACCGAATAATGGGGTGCCAAACGCGCGAACAAAGAGCAAGTAAAGGGCATAATGGCAAGTACTTTTGTCTCTCCCTGAATCTCACATCTCATGCACGTAAGTCGGTGAAGCCATACGATTTCCTAGCCACGACAAACTGGCTGACGATATGGAAGCCTTTTGTGTCACCGACGTCAACAGCACGAACAATGTGGATGCTTTCCCTCCTCCAACGATAGAAACAGCTCAGGAGAGGTCTGGGGCGGAGGGGCTGGCGACCCGCAGAGAAGACTTTCAAGGTATCGGAGCGCGATTTGACAACAGCACTGTGCTACCAGCGACCAGAAAGAGCTCTGCTGGACACCCGTCCGATGGGGAACGGGATAAAGCGCGATTATCTACAGAATAGAGCAAGTAAACTCTTTAAAGTTCCGAAGCACTCGGTCAAACTCGCTCGTTCGCTGGTTAATAGCTCCCACCGATAAAACTGCTTCTGCTCAGTAGACTTCCAGTGGCAGTCATGCCGCATTGATCATTCCAGTCTCACACATATTCGCAGGCTGCTTATCTTTCCAAGACTGAGCCTTCCGCTTCTTTGGAGAGGTAGCAATTTCTTTGATAGATTGTCCCTCTGAGTGAGGCTCAGCACAACCGCTTTCCCAATCAGAAGCACCATCCTTCTTTGAGCTTGACGCATCGTTGGACGATGGCTCGAATGCGGCGGAATTTAATTTCTGTACTACATACCTGATTGGTTCCATAAGCTTCACAATGAGCTCTCCTTTGGTGCTAATAACCCCGTTTCCGTCTCTCATCTGGCGCTGCATTACTTGCAATGCTTTGGCGGCACTGGTACGTTGAACAGCGTATTGTCTTTGGGCCTAACCATATCGTGATAGGATAGCCACTCTTGGAAATGTCGCAACGAGCCATCGGCAGCTATGAACTCAACTCAACCTGATTGCCTGGCGACAAAGGTCGAATGCATCTCTGGGTAATATCGATTTTGAGCTGGTTTTAGTTGTCCGCTGTCACGTGAGCGAAAGTCTTCTAAGTTCTATATTTGTTGAGTGGGTCTCTTGGCGACGTGGGGGCATAGGTACGTCGTCTGATGGTCAGTGTGGTGCGCTCAGAGTTTTTGCCTCCTTTTCTTGCAGTTATCACCTCTTCTGCTTCGCTCTTGCGGCATTATTCTCGGTGCTGTAAAGGCGGATCCTCCTCTTCGTCCCTAATAGAGAATATTGTGCGATGTACCTGACATCCAGCAGATTCGTCTGACGGCATCCTTGAACTTTTGTCATTACTTGGACGAAGCAAGCAACTTCCTCATTAAGGAGCTGTTACGCGAGATGCAAGTCAAGGACACTCAGCCTCGGCTGGCAAATCTTCCGTAAAAGAGCACCTCCACTCTCAGGCCGACTATTGCCATTTGATGCATACGGCTAGCCTTGAGATATACCTGACCACTGCTATTGAGTCGCTCGATCATGACGTTTCGCTGACAACATCCAGTTCTGGATAGGATACAAGGCGAAAGACCCTCGATCTCGTGCAGCAGCATCGTATTCGAACCCTGCACATTCTTCTCGAAGCTGAATTGCAGATTTTGTTTGAAAAGACTAAATTCGTTATTAGTGGACACACCCGACGCTCATTGGCATCACCTGTGGCAATAGGAGTTATGGTTATGGCCTGGGAAAGGTTGCGCACAATTTGTAAAATCCGACAAGGAATATGTAATTATCTAAACTAGAAATAAGCGTTTAGTGAGGCCGCTTTAAGTACAGAATCATACGCGCTTGGCGTAATATAACAAATTCTCGATCAAGCGAATTACGTCCCCCGTGCGTTAGACGTCCTTTAGGATCCTTGAACAATTGTGGTAAAGAAACGCTTGCCTAAGTCGTCCGAAGCCCATTAACAGAGGCCTTTTTCGATAACTTAGGTGCTTAGAGGTAATGAAAGCCTCAGAAAGCTTTCACAGCAGAAAGTGCTCCTAAGAACGATCGATGATAATATCGTTTCGAAACTTTCAACTGCCACTTTGTAATGAATTTTGAGCCCTTCAGAACATCCTCGAGGCTCCATTTAATAAGATTCCTCAAAGCACACAGCGCGACATCGGAAATCGTCGTTCATAGAGGTCACTATCTGCCGAAGGAATCTGGTAAAATGGTCAAACGTCTTTACTGAGATAGGATAGGACACAACTACCGTGCCAGGAAAAAGCACCCGCATGAACTGACTGAAAGATATGCGTTTTTTACCGCAAAAATGCGTCCCAGATGCCTCAAGAGAGCAAAGAAAGTAGGCAGACATTCAAGCAGCATCAATTGAACGGTCTTTTAGCAATCTAGGTATGAAGTAAAAGCACTGTACCGACAGCCAATCTCTAACCTCGAGAAAGTGAGAGCTCAAGAAACAAAATTGCCCATTAGCTTCAGGAGGTATTTACACGCTACCTGAACGCCGAACAAATTATTCAGATATAGGGCTAACTTGCTGGGCTGACTTACCTCGGAAAGTCGTCAGTGAATGTTTTGATCCGTCAAAGGCCTTTTAATCATTCTGAAAATCTCCATTGCCGTCCAGGAGAGGATATATGCAAGGAAGGTTTCCCAAACTGGGAGAATTGATGTGGCTCGGGCTCAAGAGGGCCTCAGAGGTCCCATCCCAATTCGGATTGTGAGGCAGTACAATTCCATTCGATTGCAAGAAACACATGATCGTGTCAAGGTCATACTGCGCAAGACTAGCAAGAGCTTCGGCCTTGGTCGCTTCTTTTGGAACGATGGATCTCAACTCTGCTGCAAGGTTGACGAGGCCTTTATCCGAGGCTTGTGAACCCCATATCCTCAGCTGCTCTTCTGTGTAGAAGGTCCCATCCGATAAAGAGACATGGATGAAATTTTCGCTTGAAGCAGGTGCAAGGAAATACCTCGCTACGTCCTCATTACCACATGCTATCGCTGTCTCCACAACCTGGTTATGAGGCGGCATTACAAGAAAGCCTTTGATCATATCGTCGACAATTGACATGCTATTGGCAGACGCAGCCAGTACTAGTAGACCTTCATAAGTCATGTCCTCTGGCTGGTGCGGTCGCAAAAGCGCGAAGCACAAACGGTCGTCAATCAAGACTGAGTTGGCCAACGGTGAGAGATCAAAGGCATCGCAGCCGGCGCTTTGAAAGGCCTGCGAGCCTAAATCATGCTTCTGCATGCGTCTCAAAAAGTTAACATCCCCATGCAAGACAGCCAAATGCACGAGTGATCTGCCCAGCACATCCACGCCTGCAAAATTCTCTGCCCACAACTGTAAAGCAAGATCTTCGTGCCCATTAAGGTATGCGATGTGCGCAGCTGGGAAACCGTGCAGAAGCCGATCAGCTTCTGGCAAAATGCCAAACTCGACAGTTCCTTGGCCAATAACATCTACAGGACGACTCGTGAAAGACTTCAAAAGCCGTTGAACACACGCTTGAGCTTCCATGTAGTCCATAGAATTTAGTCTCGTAACGTTATGAAGGGGACGCTGTTGCCGTTGATCGTAGGTTGTATGTCGCCTCATGAGTAAATTGTCCGTACATAGCACTACCGTTGCCAAGCCAAGGTATGATATATCAAGATGCGGACGTAGAGCTGCAAAGTACGTAGTTGTTTGTGGGTTCTGACGGGAGTGCAAAAGGGATAACCGTTGAGCCCGGCCTAGTTCGAATCTAGAGCGAAAGGAATGCATTTTCCAGTACAGTCTCTCACGTTCTTGCAAAGGCACAGTCTCGTTGTGTGTTGAGTATGCACGCACGAGCGAGTCGACATCGTTGCGTAGCGTTGTATAGGCTATGTGAATGATGTCGATCAACTGCTCAGCAGCTTCTGAATAACCGAGCTTGCTCTTAACAAAGTCGATGTGCATCTCACAATCCACCAATAGGTCCTGTGCTATGAGTATGGCTGTAAGATCAGCAAAAATTTGATCCTCTTCGCTGGTGAATTCTGATTCAGACGGTCTAGGTAGCGGAGGGCGGTGAAGGTCTTTGACATGTACATTTTGGAGTACCCTACTTAGTGATCGGAGCTGAAGTGACGTTGGCGAATGACCCATATCACCATCATCAACATCCTGAGTTCGACCGCGTTTCCTTCCCGGCGAGCTGCATTCATGGCCAAGCCCTTGACATCTTTGGCACTTTCGAAAATAGCCCGGCCTTGAATCAGTGAAAATGCATGGCTTGTGATCCTGACGGCAGCGTCTACATTTCATGTAGTTCTTCTTCGGTCTAGTACTACCGCAAACGAAGCTAGGTGAATTGACTCCTTGCCCTGAAGCCATCATGAGCTGCGAGGCAGCCTTCAATCTCTGTGATCAACTGCTATAGCAATTTCAGAGAGTCCGCCTTGGGGGAAAAGGTCTGGAAAACAATTAAATTGCGACCGTTGGAGACTCGGGTCGCTGAGGCAGGATGTTGAGGATTCTCACACCAAACCAGACGTGTCAAGTGCTGGAAGAATGCCCCATTTGCGGCGTCTAACGAGCGCTGCCACATCATTGGTAGAGCTGCTTAGGACAGTTAACGTATACCAGGTCAGAATTGGTTTCAATTGAGCTCGGAAAGAGTATTGAAAACGAAATCCGAGGAGTAATGCTCAGATCGTGCACGGAGCAGGGAAGAGGCACTATGCGAAGCGCCTCGGAAAAAGCCTAGCCGAACGCCTCGTCCCTAACAGGTTAGTGATATTGAACAACGTAAAGTTTTGATTGGTCGACAGCTACACGTGATCGCCTACTGTCGCATATGGTCGTCAATCACCAACGATATCCAAAATCTCGCAGTCGCGGAAAGGTCGTGGGCGCACAATATCGCAAGATTTGGCCAGAAGTCGTCAAAATGTGAAATGATTGACTTGAAATAATGTATTCAATGGCCCAATCTGCATGGGCAGTTTGATTCGTCTGCAGGGGAACTCTGGGAAGATTAAACGGCCTCTCCGCCGGTCCGAAGCCAAGCAATCATATACTGAGGAACAGGTTTCTGAAATTAAGCCTTATCAGCGAGAGCGTATACTCCAGTTAATCCCGACAAATTCATTGAGTTATTTGCCTGCAACTGTCAGCGACTCGCTAACGGAATAAAGTCCGAAATTCGGTTCCTTATACCCTTTCTCTAACCGCATCAGATATCTTGATGGGTACTTTATGCACGCACTTTGGGTTGCATGCCCTTGCACAGCATCCATTGTCAATGCAAGGTGGCCTAACAATCAGGGCTCCAGTAGGTTTGTCCTTCTAAATGCGACACAGGTTTAAAATCGTACTAGGTTCCGGCACGCGATCCGCAGCGACGTAGCGGTATGACAATTCTCAAACACTTGGCTCCAAGTGGTACTTCTCTTCGTCATCATTGCCCGTCGCGACGCTGCGGAGTTAGCGCTGATCCAAGACCGTCCAGTCCATTTCAAGCACTGCATTCACAAGGCATGGCAACTCATGCAAAAGTGTCTCCAATGACATAGTGGTGGACTTCATACAAAGACGTATTTGAAGCCTGACGAGGGAAGGTCATTTTCAGACATCCCTCAAAGATACCATGGGACGAAAACTTCTCTAGTCAATTACCGACCCCTTTCCTTGGTCTTCTGCCCTTTGTCTCCATGCATTCATATACGTTATCGAGCCACCTTACCCAAACGCAAAGGAATGAAGGAGAAAGTCGTGATTGTGCTGGTGGCCAACCCAGATATTGTTTGAATCACAGTCAGTGGCAGAAGACCAGACAAGGGGAGGAACATGGACCCACGACAAATAATGTCTCCCTTTCTCCGATCGGAGCCAACGGCAGGCCCAGTGCTCCAACCCCAGGATACCAGCCACGACTGCTGTCATCTATACGCAGGTTCCCAAAGGGCAACAGCTTGGAGAAACTAGCCAGCAACCTTGAAGCCGACCGTGAAATACTGGTCAATACTCTCGGGCATTGTCCAGAAGATAGGTTCTGTTACTTATCAAGCGCTATATCCTGTGTGCTCAATAGCTTTCGACCAATGAAGACGGCGGAAGTCAGCGCAGCCGCGACGCTATATGTTGACGGACCAGAGAGGTTTATAAAGGATGCCAAAGCTGGAAACACCATTTGGTCTGGCTGGCTAGACATAGGAGAGCGCCTCTTCACGGAAGATTTGACCGGTATTGTAAGCTTCACCTCACACACAATGCCCTGTTTCCTGAAAACATTCCCAGTCCATGGTATCGATCCTAGCTTGAAGCCAATCGCCACTGCGTGTTTGCTGCAACACAACATGGACAAAGCGACCTACCTTTCGACCAGACAGACTTGTGAAAGCACAAGTTTCTCGGGTTACGCAGCCGAATGTTGGAGATATCATGACTGGAATGCGAAGAAATCTGGTCTGAAGATAATACCTCGGCCGCTGCGTCCACAGGAGACTGAGCACAGTGATGAGCCGTGGGTCTTCGTTGAGACTGAAAAGTGAATCAAATCGCGATGCGGATATTCAAAAAGCTGCACAGCAGGTGGCTGTAATCTTATATGTTCGTTTTGTAGATGTGCCGTCTTTTCTGCATTCAGAGTGCGTCGAGTGCTTGATATTTGCAGCAGCAAATGTCTCATCTGAACCAAAATGTCGCTTCCTGTGTCTCCTGGCACTTGTGACATTCTCAGTACCCCCTTTGAAATCTGACAAGGAATGTGTAATTGTCTAACTCGGAAATGAGCTTTCAGTGAGGGCGCTTTCAGTACAGAACAATACAAGCTTAGGCGTAATATTACACTCTCGGTCTCCGTATTTTGACGTCATAATTCATTCTGTAAACCGGATTGTCCCAATTCTAACCCCTGAATATAATCACAAAATCGTCGGATCCGGCAGATGGGTGTAGATTTTGCTTTGGTTCCTCCAGGTAAAGCGGTTATGAGGTTCAGACTTAGGAGCGGTGACTTTAGGCGCGGTGCACTTTTACTCATCAACATTGCGACATTTGGCGATTTGAAAGGCAGTGGGAGCTTGGTGTCGATCTCTGTTGATGGTTATGACATTTTAGAATAGCCAAATCACATTTGCTTGAAGCAAAGTAGCAAAGTGATGGCCTTAATCGCACACTACCTTGCCATAACGACCGTAAGAGAACTTGCACATTCCCATGCAAGAAAGAGCAGAGACAGCAATGCGACGTCCATATGCCGTGACATAGCAGCGACAAGTAGTTCGGTTACTTTGGACGATGTGAAGTTCCATCCTCTCGTCTGATGCTAGACGCACATGGCGCAAGCGCAGCCTCGACCAGTATGGATCGAATGCCAGTCGTGTCTAGAATGCCAAGAATCCACGCCTAATCTTACAACACTAAGATTCAAGTACTACGTCAAGCTCCGTATCCCTGCTTGTTGCAACTTCTCTCCGGGGGCGAGTTGATAGTGTGCAACTTGAGCAATCCAGCCCATAAGCAGCTACCCAAGTTCAAATTTTAAACCGTCCACCACCTCATCGTCTCAAGCACAGGGACGCGCGACAGCCCCACTGCACGATACATTGCATTCTTCCCGTGTTCAGCATCAAGCTTCCTTTGGCCGCAAGCAATTTTTCCAAAGCCAAGACAAATAGACGTCTTTTACGGATGATTGCACGCCTATGAGTCCTGTTGTCTGGAGCTTGAATTCCTGGAAATCGCCAATAGCTACGAAGCGACAATAACTTGAAGAGAGCCAAGGTCAATGCATGTGATTAGTTCATTTTCCCATGACCTCAGACATGCCGCAAACAGAACGAAACATGGTGTAACGTGCTACGAGGACCAGAGACTCATGA
This sequence comes from Herpotrichiellaceae sp. UM238, assembly GCA_000315175.1. Classification (NCBI taxonomy): domain Eukaryota; kingdom Fungi; phylum Ascomycota; class Eurotiomycetes; order Chaetothyriales; family Herpotrichiellaceae; species Herpotrichiellaceae sp. UM238. Next base: position 101,699 of record AMYF01000078.1, read on the forward strand.
ATCTCAAGGTTCAGAATGTTAGACGTGTTGAAATTACACGACGCAGGCTGTTTTGATCTAACAATCTTCACAGGACACAGATAGGCGAAAGAAACAAGAATGGCAAATGAAGGAAGAATGGGAAACGAAGCAAGAATAGCAGACCAGGAGAAGTAGATGACCAATACATGAAGAAAACGCCAACGCGACAGTGCATTTTAGGATAACTACCTATATAGCCCTTAGAAATATCACATCAAGCCAAGGAGCTATTCCAACCCCTCACATCCAGGACATTACCTCTTTACTTGACAAATGATAAGAACTGGTTAATATGATCACAAGCCGCTGTTGGCGACATACTATGGTCAAACGTCATGTACGTCTACTTCAAATTTTGACTGCCTAGCGTAAGTGGAATTGAAGGTGCACAGTAGGCAACGGCAACATCATTCCGATGTAGCTGTTTGACATGCCAGACAGGACATCGAGGCCTTCAGGCTGAGACGTCGGTTAAGGATTTAGATCTGCGCATGAAAACCCGCTCCGCCATGCATCATGAACTCCTCCAAACCACATCTCATCACGCTCACAGAAGCGAGAGCATTTCATACATAATCTACGTAGTTACATAAGATTTGGCACTGCACATGCTTCACCCCCCTGCAGCGCCGCATCTCAAAAGCCACTGGACGCAATGGGCTCCGCCAAGTGTCTTTGCCAAGACTCAACGATTGCGGTACGAAAGGGACGCTCGGCTAAGGATGGTTCTTTTGGGATTGCAGCTTTTGATTGGGCTCCGCGTCCCGTGGCGTGCGACTTCTCTGCGTTAGAACTGTTGCTTTTCGCTCGTTTCAGGGCTCCAGAGTTATGGATCGAGACGCTTAAAAGATGCGGTTGAAGCTTAATACCGCTGTCCTCCACACAAAACAATCCTGTGACTTTGCAGCCTTTGCTTTTCCACCACCTCCTGCAAATTCCTGCTGCCCCACATTTTTGCGAATGGCGTCCTAGCGGTCTCAGCTCTTGCACTTGACCAATTCTTACCGCAGTGGAACAGGCGTTGCTCATTCGGCTGGACTCCAGGTCTGAGCATTGCACGGGTCAAATTTAAGACTTTCACGATACAGCACAATGCGTAGAGCTATCACAGGAAGGTTCTCCACTACCATATCCAGTTATTTGGCGGTAGCTCAGTGCTTGCCTCATCTTGAACTAATGAGACTAACGTCTCCGATTCGCTAACCTCCCGGCACATCCCAAGTCCACGCTGAAACAAAATTCTTGCGCAGTCATTACTTTGACATTTGCCGACTGTATGCGACAGTCGCGTACAGTATGGACTTGCACGTAATTGCAGCGAGACGACAGGCTTTAGCTTTGTCGAATCACGAGTTGTACCCAGACTCGAGTAAGCTCCACACCCGATAGAAGATCTAGTGTCCATGTGCTCGTTCAAAGGCAATGGTCTTACAGTTTGTATCTGTGATATATATACCTGAGTGCTGCGCGTGATCTGGCTGAGCCTCGTAGCTTTGACAATGTGGTTGACGAAACATAAGACAATTGACTATAACGATCGCAAGATTTACTGGATCCAAAAGTTTGTTCCGGCAGTGTGGTCACCGCTGGACCCAACCCCAACAGTGGGGCGTCCCTACCAGTGGAGCAACTAATTAGAGCTCCAGACCCTCAAGGCTCGAGCGGCCCTAATACATACAGACGCTGACACGAGATAGGAATCTCGCGTCGGCAGCGCGTTAGACGCGTTGGAGGCGACTGATACCGCTGTGGAGCATCTGTGTCGGCGTGTCATTCAAGCATTTGGGACCATTGCACCCGACTCGGAGATCGCAGAATCCTCCTACACATCTGCAACTCGAAGTTGTGACGAAGCTCACACGTTGGCTACTGCAAGCGCATACCCAATTAGTATATTGTGACCATATTACCTGCCACTATTCGTCCTCGTTCAACGTGATTAGCTTTTGCGAGCCAAAGTGAGTAGATCTTTCGCCGCTTGAGTCGCGTGTTTGCGTTAGCCAGCCGGCAGCCGAGCCCCCATTTGAGTTAGCGTAACCAACCAAACGGTCCGTGATCTGCGGGAGAACGCTCTTCTGGTTTTCCGCCAACGAGGGTCGGTGATGCTAAGACGTACTAGCAGGCGACACGCGCGATTGAGCTCGCTGATAGACGAGCGAACAACTTGAACGAATATGGGCGAGGCTGCATGCCGCTGTTACGGAGTTGCTACCAGTGCATCTGGCCACCGACTCGGCACTGGACTATGACCATAAGATGTTGCCGTCATTGTTAAATCCCCCACCTAACGCTTCAAAATTCCACACAAGGTCATGAAGACACCAAATACCCTGGGCATGACAGAGCCACCCCTGCGCGATTCGCCTGCTGCCGTGCGCTTGTGATGGCTCTGGAGATCCATGTTGCAGGTTTCCATCTGTGGCGTGAAGATTGACGTCGCATCATGGGGTGAGACGATCTTTCGCTGCCAAACTCTCAGGCCAAGTGCAGTGAACTACAACATTTTTGGCGTCAGAAAGCGACGAGAAGCGACGCGAGCGATATTTGATATCCATTGGTTCGACGAGGATCCGCTCTCCGTTGCAAAGTCAAGGCCGGCGGTACTCTGAGTTTGATAGATAAACAGTCCCTTGTTAAATCCGAGAGCTCGAACACATCCTTCCTTATAGGTATCTGAGTATAGCTACATTATCGACCAAAACCGAAATATATTTGCAGTTACGTATCGATCTCAACGTGTTCTCGTCACGGCACCAAGATGACGACCGACCCGGCGGTGCTGGCGTTCAGCGTTCGAGGCAGTCAACGCCTGTCCCTGTGTTTCGCCCATTCCAGTGAGTAGAATTTCATGTCAAACGAGAGCGGTGACTCTAAATGCTTAACAGAAAGCACTTCTTCATCCATCTCAGTTGCATGCCACTCATGCAGGGAATGCCGACAAGCTCAGCCACCTCATTCTCAAGGGCGATCAGCACCAGCAAGTAGAAACTTGAGAGTTATCAGAACGCTAGAGCAAACCACGGAAGAATTTGGATGTATTGGTGACCAATTCGATTGAGAAAGTCACTTTGACACCTACCTGAGCTCAACCTCTCACCTTCGGGACATTGCAAGCATTGGAATACGCTCCCTGAAGACCCGTTTCGAACCAACCACGAATATTTCCTTGGGGTATCTAGTGTGGCATCAACCCATATACGCTCGACTATAGCTCCAGTCATCTTGCCCACGGATGAGGCTGCTACAGGCGAGTGAGGCTCATTCCGATCAACGTTCCACTCGAAACACTGTCACAGGGCAGCGGTATATCTGATATTGCATTGAGAAAGCGGCCTGGGAAATAGGTAAGGGAGAATGACGGTGAAAGTGTAAGCAGCGAGGCGAAGTCAACCATTGGCTCTCCGAGGCGAAAGGGCTTGGAAAAGGATGTCGCATGGCCGTGAGGTCTCCGTTTTAGGCTATATTTGAGGCTCCTTAAGCAATAGTCCAAGACCAGCACAGCACAAACGTGAGTTAGCTTAATTGTCTTCATGACATCAGTGACGTCATGCATGCCTGTCCAACCGTCAGCCCCTTCACTTTCCTTTACCTTCGTGGACCTTTGATGTGTAATTCGCACTTAGTATTACGCGCAATTCTCCTCACCATGTATGAGAACCAAGTCTGGAATTGCTGAGCAGTCGTTGCCTTTCAATTGCTAATTCAAATCACTGAAAATGTGGACACAAATTTAGCATTATCATGTGGGTGATTCATAAGAGACTGATTCAGTCGTTGAAAGCTGCACATTGCCGCCATAACTCTTTGCAGCAACATATATCAATCTATAGACCGACATACGTACCTGAGACAGAAATGCTGAACTCCTCCCAACATACGTCGTAATTACACGAACACTTGTAAATAAGGCAGCTCTTCTGTTTTGCTCAAGTCCCGTTGATCAGTGTGGTCAATCCTTCGAGCGACGAGACTCCGTCTCGAACATTTACCGTTCCGATTCTACAAACCTTCAGACGCTTGATAAGCTCTATCATCGGGGCCCTCCGGGCTTCAAAATCATGATAGTTTCCAACAAAGCCACTCATCCGTGCATTCTTACTGTATTTCCACAATTCCATTACTCTGCGCTCGGCAAGAGCAATGAGTTGTTTGACCTCTCCCCGGCTACTATAGTGATTGGATGAAAGCCAAGGTATAACACAGTACGCAAGATCTGCGCGACTGATCTCGATAGCCTTGACGACGTGAATGCAATAAGGTGGTAGCGCAAGCCCCAACCTGACGACTTCCTCCACGATATGTCGAACTTCCGATGCAAGTGCCAGATCAAGCAGACTTAGTTCGACGCCCCATGGTGCAAGAGTACCCATGTTCGTTTCTGGCCGGAGACTGACGATGAAATCGAAGCATGCTCTCCATCCCATGCATGTCACAATTGCTAGCACTGACAGACCACGAGCGTCAGGAGTGGTGGCTCTCACTGCCGAAATTTCAAAATTTGCGATGTCACGTAAGATGTCCAGATCGCTCATCTCTGCCGCGAGATGCGCGAACGACCGATTGAGAATATCCACAGCGCCAGGAGTCTCCTTCCAAAGCTCTAATGCAGCCTGTCTGTCTCCGTTCAGGAGGGCTATGTGGGATGCCGGCAGGCCGTTTTGAATACAGATGAACGGTTTGATGTTGGCTATCGTGCTGAAGAAACCACATCGTAGGATGTCCAAGATATTGAATTCTGTTTTGCGATATGCATCCTTACGATGAGCGAGCGGTAGAATGTATCTGCCATTCATCGGGACTGCCAACCTCATGAGCTCTGAGACATACAGAATACATCGGGCGATTGTTGTAGCGTTGAAGAGAGATGCTTCTCGCCTGGAACGACTTGGATGACAGAAGATTTTCCGCAGTGGCCCGTTGAAGGAGGTGTCGATGAATGACAACAACCGAAGGTCAGACAGTAGTCGCCTGACACTGTCGAGAGCCTGTCTTTGCAGCTCAAGAAATGCGAGGCCTTGGTCGCTGAAGATGCGACCTCGGCTCATGAAAAACGTTGCCTGGCCATCGAAGTTGGATAGACGTCGCGGGTACATAACCTTGAATAGCTGTGAACACTGTTCTTGACAAAGCCCAATCAGTACATCTATCGCAGTCAAGGTCATCAAGTATTCTTCATAGGCAGGTTCGCTGTTCTGGCAGGTAGTAGCTCTACCGCGCAGTCCGCAAGCCCGACCTCTCTCCACGCAGAGTTGACATCTCCAGTCTGTTGAATGTTGATTGCATGCTTTCCGGTCTAATCTGCAATATTCACATTTTTCGAAGTTCCGTTCCTTTTTATGTGTGTCGCCGCCGGCATTCGAAGGCCCAACCCGTTCATCACGAATAGGTAAAAATTGTCTCTCCATGTATCTGAAGTCCGATGTATACTGAGGCGCTCAAGTCGCTTACAGTCCCGATCAATGCAGGAAGGACAACCTTAGAAACACATAGTGAGATACGTATTACTAACCTCTTATACGAAACTTTGTCTTTGACATACTCATCGTTGATGCCCTCATACTGCCTACTGCAAAGCCAGCTGCTCTTGGCACCATTGATGGGACTTGCGCAGGGCGTGTCGAGCTAAGTTGGATATCTCCTACAGCAAGCCTATCGGGATATTTTGACATTGAAGTCCCACGTCGCGCTATGAGTCTCTGTTGGCAAGGCGAAAAGTGCATCTCTACACGAACTGATGCTACTTGTAGAGATTTGGCATGTTCAATTTCAGCGCTAGTCTCCTAACCGCCTAGCTGCGAGCATTCTCGCTTCTTTCGCCTTTTAGCGCGGCCTTTGGGCACCTTGGGTCCACCTTGCATGAAGTATGCCACGATTCTATTTGCCCGTCTTGCTTCAGACAAGTAGTCGGCGTCGCTTTTGAGACTAACCTTCGGGCAATCGCAGACTTGAATCCATGTAGCTCATCTTGTGGTCATCAGTTTCCTGAGATGAGCGCTCCTATTCAGTACCGTCAGAGAACATCACAATGCAGGATAAGTCTATAAATGGCCTTGTATACTCTCGTTAGATTCCGTTTCCCTTCATCTCTACGGGAAGAAAGTACCCGTAGACGACTGATTATCACGAGACGTGCCAATGCCATGGAGAACCAATCCTCTACAGGTACTCCAAGCGTATCTCAGAGGAATTTCTTGAAATGTAATAACTGTCGTAATGACAAAAAGAAATGCGTACCATTCAAGCGAGACTGGAAGGGACAACGAGAGAGATGTGGAAGATGTACCAAGCTATACCTCGACTGCGGTCCACCCACGAGAAAGCAGAGACAAGGCCTCGAAAAGGATTCGATGAAGGATATGGAAGATATCGAAAAACAACGAAACATACAACCCATTTGGGAAGATGTGCATATCTTGAGGTGCAGGGAGACTTCCTGGCCCGACTTTGATGTTTTCCTGTCAGTCAAAACCTCACCAGATGCGGCGTTTTCTACTATGACCATACCCAGTCCGCCGCAGAAGACTCTTGAAGAGCAAGAAAGGAGGGTTATTGCGAAGCTGGGCGATTTAAATGCCACCCGGGAACTGATTCGAAAAGATTTGCCCCTTTGTGATCGTATCAAGCCTTGGATTGGTCCGTCTCTGTCTGTTGGGAGAGTCAAAGCGGCGCTGGAGGATACGATACGTGGTATACAGGAGGACTTCTGGTGTGAGTATTGGAAAGCACTACGAATTGCAAGAAGTGATCTGGGAGCCTCGCAAGAGCTCATCTGGTCTGAGCTTTTGCGTCTTACGTACCAATTTCGAAACCCGCCAAGCGCAACGGCTTCAACCTGTCCTGCACAAGCAATGACCAATATGGACCAGACGGTTCTCCAGCAGATGGTTCGTGTCTCGCGGAAGACCAGAGGCATTTATTCAGATGCTGAGTTTCTGTGCAATACGATCCGTGCTACACCACTCAGCCAGGAGTCACCCGCGGCGATGGACACCGCAGAAGCCGATTCATACCACAAGGCCAGCGTCGCTATTGGCACTGTTCTCAAAAAAATCGTTCTCGACGATATAGAACACAAGAAGGTAATTTGCAATTGGGTTTATCCACCTAGCCACATTGCGTACATGCATGGCGACGAAAGTACTGCTTTTGCTCTGTGGAAAGACGCCAAGAAGGACATATTCACGATTGATGTTCTCAATCGGACACTAATGCATCTCGTTGTCTATGCAAGAGATGCACACATGCTCCGCAGAATGCTGCGCTGTGGCAAATCTGCAGCTTTGATAGCCAGTTCAGACATCTTTGGGCTGACGCCTCTCCAGGTTGCAGCATGCCAAGATGATGTGGAGTGCTTCTTGCTTATGCGGCAGTATGAAAACGAGGGTCACTTGCAACGAGACACAAAAGGCAGGAGCATCTTTGCGCTTGCTGCAATGAACGGCAGCTCAAAGGTCGTGGCGTCAATCCTGCAGTCTGGGCTTTGCTCACCGTCTCTTGTAGACGAAGTTCATGAAATTATCATGGCTGGAAATGAACAAATCACCCATATGATCATCAGTCATCCAAGCTGTCAGGTCTCCTTGGTCAACGACACAGTCCAGACTGACGTTGCCAGGTATGTCACTCAAACAGCTGGTTGCAGTGAAACTGTCCAAAAATTACAAGATCGTGCAGAGCGACTTCCCAATCGCCAGGCGGCCATCGTTTCTATAGACGACCACGACGTGAACAGCTTCAAATTCTCACCCTCTACGGCCAGTGACAACTACTACGACATGATCGAGAACTTCTCGCACGCACCATTACCAGAATTTCAGGTGCCTCCGCAACAAGACTTTCATGCAAACTCCCATCTTGGTCTTCAGTATAGCGTATCTTGCGACCAGTGGAATCTGAGGAACGACGGCTCATACTGGAGGTGAAGGTTGGATACGTAAGGCAGGGCAAGGGATGAGGTTTGCACCAACTGGTCCCTGATTGCAACATGGGCCGATTGTCATTGCACTGTACAAGCTGGTAATGACAGGTTGCATAGCTTCTGTCGCATCTCATGAAGTCTCAGTCACCGCTCGGCTTTTGACCTTTATGCGCAAGCGACTTGCATTTCTGAAGGAAGAGTCCATGCCGCAACGAAGAGTTGTGTTGAGTGTCCGGAACTCAACAGACGCAGATATGCTCTGCTAATGAATCAATTGAGATCCTGTCCTAGTCCATTCATATTGTGGCGATGCAGAAGCTATTAGAAATATGATAAGGAGAAAGGTGAATAAAAAAAGAGGGAACTCTGGCTTTGGAAACGTGTGAACGGGCCAAGCACATATAGTAGTCTGCTAAATTCCACCGCGATGTACCCACACATTTTTGAGACCTTGAACTGTGGAACATCACAGCCCGATGGTGGGCAAGGCGCAGTCCACTCTTCCTTGGCCGAGCACTGAAAGTCGAGGTCAGCCCTAGTAGTTTCAATATGGTGGTTGGCGGCATCTTTGAAATAGCTTTCGAGGCTCTCAAGGCGCAAGGTTCTTGCCTTGCATGTATCGTGATGTGTAACCATGCTTGAGGTCGTCATAGCTGGACGTGTATTCTACGAGCGCCTAAATGCTCCATGTCCCGAACATTTGAAGAGCCGAAGATGATTGGGGGAAGCACTCAAGGGCGTCTCTCTGCGTAAATCTTATTCTTTCCGAACTGTTCAGGGGGCGAGTGGCCATAATCGCGTCAGTTTCAAGTACCAATCCCGACCTTAACTGGCTTCGAGCTCTTTTTTATTGTCAATCCTTGTTGTCAAACACTCCTCCAAAGACCAAATGTGAGTAGACCGCAACCAACTCTTGACATAGTAGTTCGTTCACTGAGTAGGCTCACAGAAACCAAACTTGGCCCCTCTCAATTCTGACGACAAAAATTTCGCGGAAAAGCGTGATGCGTTGCAGATGCCAAGTTTACTTCCTTGTCCATGAAAACCAAACATCTGCCCATCAATCCGGACGACCTTTGGTAGTTACACAGATTCCCAACAATTTGATCAGAGTGCTCGTGAGGGTACTGTCTCTCTCGCGCCGCCTGATGCTTTGAAGCACAGCATTGACATGTGTCCCCATCGAGACAGAAAAGCCCAGTCCCGCTTGGCCAATTTGCTACTGACCTGGTACTTTCACTGTTCGAATACCCGCTGCAACATTCTCTCGCAGCCAAACACAATCTCCGGGAAGGCAGGCAATAGTCTGCGAATATGATCATGATGCGACATGTTCAATGCTTGGAGCACAGGTGCTCAAGAAAGCGCATACAGCGCATTTGCGTCTCTTTACAGACATCGAAGTGGACCTGAATATCTCGGTCTAAAGGCAAGGATTTCTAGGAATGGTATTGCATGGTCTGATTGGTCGCTCTGGAACTTAATGTCGGCTCGTTCGCATTGCAATCGCATCAGAATCGCATGAGACGCAAGGAAGGTTTGCCGGGACACAACCTAAAGCGGTCGTCTGCAGTTCGCAATTTTGTCATTATGCAAGCGAATAAAACTCACAACTTATCTCGCGACTCGTTGTGAATGTGACCTGAATCTCTTTACGCTGCTGTCGATGTCGAGGTGTCGAAGGTTTTACGTTCGTCTGCTACTCCGAGTCCTGGTCTGTCGCGATGTCCCAGTCTGGTGACAGACATTGCAAATTTTGCTATCATGCCTGCACAGACGAGCCTGACCTAGTATAAGCCATTGGTTCAGCTATGTATTTCATCGAACGCAGGGCTTGGCGAAAGATCAGCAGTCTGCTTATTTCCAGCTTCAGGCAAGCAGGAAAGGCGAAGTGCGTTCGCTAGCCGAAAGATTCGCGCTAGAAAGCGCTTGTGAGTATATGCCTTACAGGACCTCAAAGCCGTGCGTATGACTTAGCGTCAACCTTTCTTTGCAGAAAGCTTTGTTGAAAAATGACATGGCGTTGAAGCGATCTGGAAGCTTGAGCCCTCTTTTTGACCAACTTTCTTCTCATACGAACGGCCTTGCGCAACGCCAGATGGGGCCCTACGGGTCAAGCTTGCGCTGCTTCTGTGTACATATCAAAAGTGGTTCGCCCAGTGTAGAACAAACGCTGAATATTAATCTATATTCCTTTTCTATCCGAAAAGACTGACGTGTAGACACATTTCCACCTAGAGTTGTCGTGGGCAAAGCTATGCCAAGGTTGGGTGATGTTGAGTTAGCACCTTCGATCGGCCAGGTTCGCAAGAATTGTCGTGAAGTAGGTTTGACAGGTACACGAATCTATTGCCATCAATAGCAACCAATGGCTCGAAACCACTTTCTAGCGATTCAAAAAATGCTCCCTCTTCGAGCATTCATGGCATGCCTTGCATTTGTCTGTGGTAAAAAGAGTCATGATAGCGGTTTGAGATAGTCAAGCGAACGAAGCCTTTGCAGCATTCTTGATGGTATTATTGAGAGATGTCAGAATTTCTTATCGAAATGTTGAAAGCATTCTTCTAGCTCCGACGGCAGAACTTGAGCTTGGCTTTAGTACTGTCCCTTGCTTGAGGCTTGCTGGGTGTAGTGATAGCGGGATCAGTTACAGAGAAGAGGTTTGACCATACAAAATTTGAGTCCGCTGATATCGTCGATTGTAGCATTGTTAATTGCACGGTGCACTCTTGAGCGTTGGAAAATGAACCCGGTCGCAAGACGTCGCACGTCGCAAAATTGTGGATGCCCAAATCGGGCACGAGAGATGCGACTGTCAATCGTTTATTGGCTTAATTTCCGGCTGCTTTGCGCCCCACCGGTCCGTTCGCGTAAGTGTGTGGTCATACACAATGCGTGTTATGCTCGGTGAGAGACCTGTCAGGCATGTCAGGCAGGGCGGAAGCCTGTGAACATATAAATGTTATTTCTTTGTTCAGTCGACCGAATGTGCGGCATCGAGTCTCCCACGGCTCCTTGACTTCGTGCAGCACATCTGATGAACCTTCGTCAACCTGAGCCATGCCCAATCTCCCCTCGACACCCAGAAAGTCAATGTCCTCTTGGACCCGATACTATCAGACAGTCTACAAATCTTTTCGCAGCCTGCACCATCGACATCGACGGCGACGATATCAACCAGAGCCAAAACAGGCATCCAAGCTTCTCCCCCACCACAAAACGGCCTTCAAGCTATATCCAGTCCAATACCCGGAACGGCTATCGCGGGCCCCATCTAACCATCAATGGTCGATGCCCGCCACCTCCCGCCATACCCCGGGCTATACTTGAGACTTGCCGCCAGACTTTGCTTATAGCTTTTCGAGCATGTACCAACCACGACTTCCAACAACTGGCATGCGCAGTTTCCTGTACCTTGAACTGCACACGTCTCCTGCACATATCTGAATTGCAGGCTGCGATCGCGATATTCCTCCACGGTCAAGGCCAACGCGATTCTATATCAACTCTTTCAATGAGCGAATTGACACTCTGGCTTCATAAATTCGGTGCCCTCTTCGAAATTGACGATAGCGGACGGATTTCTTTCAGCCTGGACGCGATGTCTTATTTCTTGCGCAATTTCCGCATTCAAGGTATTGATGCCAGCCACCGGACGATCGCCATGGTCTGCCTAGAAATAGTTGAGCCTGACGAAGAGTTGGAGGACCTGAACTGTACAAGGAGCAAGCAATCTGGCTTCTCCAGCTATGCTAAGAAATACGGAAAGTACCATCATCGGATTGCAGAGAGGACAAGCTTGTCATTGAGATTTGATAGGCAGAGAAGAAGGTCCTCGAGGTCTGCCTCGAGGTCCACATCCCTATCACTCTCAGGTGATGCTGGGGAGCGCATTTCAGGAGGCATGCAGATCATGCAAAAGGGTTTTGAGCAATTAGCTATGAAGGATGATTTGCAGGACTGGGTAGTCATCAAACAGAAGTAAATCCGCAAATCGCATGGCCTTGATGAACTGGATGCATTACTTGACCGCTTCTACGTCTCGACACGTGGAAGACTGCTTGGTGCATGGACTCGTGCAAGCACGACTCCAATAGAGTGCACCAATCAATCGCTGACTGTCCCGTTTGGTCCTTGTTCATAGCCAAAGGTTCGGAGATCAGTCACTATATACTGCCCCGTCATCGTGTTGTTCGTGACGTTAGTCAACACCGTCTGTCCATCTGCCAAGTACCCAGACTCGACCACTCCGCCAGCTATAGGCCGCTGTAGCGCATTGGCTCCAGCCATGACCGTGAAATTGGCAATGCTGACCTCATACGGCAGTCGTTGGACGACCGAGGGTATGCCATAGAACTTCGCGTCGACTTTCTCTTTGGAAATAGCAAGCTCGTAGTAGCCTCTGTAGTATACGTCTTGCCATTGCAGCTCTCTATTTGTGGCCACCAGAATGTTAGAGTAGTTGTAAGCTTGAGCGTGCGTGATGTTCTGACCGAATGGACTCGGAGAGCTGACCGCGCTTCCTGAGAGCTCAACACCAATAGATCCAGCACCGGTCGATGCGTCGTAGGGGTGTTCGTCCAGCCACACCAAGTCACTAACCCACGAGGCGTGCGAGTCTCCAGCCATGACGATGTTGTTCGTAATGTTGTTTTCGTAAAGATGCTGAAGAGTCCTATTCTTGTTTGCCTGGTAACCGTCCCAGGCATCGTAATTCAGAGGATTGTCTTCGCCAAGGAATTGTGACAGGTTCAAATGAGAAAAGATGATCTGGCTGCCAATGAGGCGCCATATTGCACCTCTTTGTGCTGAGGCCGAGAGCTCATTGTACAGCCAGTTCTCTTGTCTGCTACCCATAAGGGATCTCCCAGCGTCATTTGAGATGTTGTGAATATAGTCAGTGTTCCAGTACAGGTCGGTAATGGAGCGATCGTACTGTCTCGTATCTAGCATCATCAAGTCGAAAAGTGTGCCCATGCTAAACGACCGCCAGATGCGCAGGTTGTCGTCCATCTCGACTTGGCGAATGGGCATCCACTCGAAGTAGGCTCGGACGGCATTCATTTTACGCTGGTCAAAGGAGATACCCCCTCCGCCAATCTGGATGTCATATTGAGCGAAGCTGGCCTCAGTATTGTTCTGGTCGGCCATGCCATCCCTGTAGGTGTTGTCCGCGACCTCATGGTCATCCCAGACCGGAATCCAAGCATTATTCTGAAATGACTCGATTGAGTCTAGATCAGCCCTGTAAGTAGCGTGACGTTTTCGATAATCGTAGAGAGTCCGGATTTCAGAATTTGGCTGCGGAATACGATCGAGAGACCAACCCCAACCATACACTCCTTCAGCATACTCGTAAATGAAGTCTCCAAGGTGCAGCACAAAGTCAACGGACTGCTTTCGCGCCGGATTGCCAAAAGCGTTGAAGAACCCAAAGTTGTAGTTCGAACAGGAGAAAACTGCCAACTTCACTTCTGAGACATCGTCTTCTGGTGCTGGAGAAGTTTTTGTCCGACCAACAGGACTGTAGTTCGTTGAGTTGCAGACTCCAAAGCGGTAGTAGTACTGGGTGAACGGCTGAAGCTTGTCTGCTTCAACCTGCCATCGTCAGCGCGTGCCACTCCTGATCCCCATAAGTATATTCTGACCTTGAGTGTATAGTCGATATCGGAGCTGGTGTACGCCCTGCCTGAGTTCACCGGGTCGCTCATGTCTGGTGACGTCGAAATTTGCCAATCCACACAGACTGGAGCTGTTGAAACAGATACGTATCTTTCTGTCTCATGGTTGTAGAGTGGTACCAGGCCGCTCACAGTAACTGCATCTGTCAGGACGAGGTCGGAAGGCTACTGGGATCTCTTACTGTTGCTCCTGTCATCATCATATTGTGGGGAGCATCTCGTCCACTGTGATTATCAGCTTGTGCAGCTGCATCGTTTCTTCGTCAAGCCTACCAGAATGACAGAATTCGGGTACGGGTCCCCACTGGCAACACCATGGGTAAAGTTCAATTGGCTTGCGTCAAATGGCGAGTCATAATTTGTGCGTCGAACAATTTTGTGGATAGCAATTCCCATGAAAGGGTGATGCTCTGAGGGCGATTTATAGTTGAGGTTGGATGACCATTTCGCCGACACTCCGGCGGTAAGGAGAAGTAAGGCAGTACAGTACTTCATTATGACAGATCACCACTCTGTAGAATCGTGAATTTGAGTATCGTGAGCTCCAAAGCTGTGCCAGGGCGCTGGATTTTGTAGCAGCCGACAGTTGGCCTGAGTAAAAACTGCATGATTAGAATCTGCCGCAGAACCGAGCTTGAGCAAAGCTTCGAGCACGCCGAACAAATGAAATCCGAGCATTTCGGCACCTGCTAAAGTTAGGTTGTCTCTCAAATACATGGCCTGTACGATTAGGAATTGGTTGCAGCATTGTTGACCATGCGTTACAACACGTGCGACTCTGACGTCGATCAAACGACTTTTGCAGCGATTTGAATCCCCAAGCCGAGTTCGCGTGAGGGGTAAGCAAGCGGTTCAACAGCCGAATCTCACAACAATTTAGATCAGCTCCGTAGATTTACAGGGGCAGGATGGCCATGGGTACATGCGGAGCGTCGTGCTCACTCACCGAGCCAATTAGCAGCGATTCGTATGTCAGCTTCGAGACTTCGCACACTATATGCAATGGTAGAATGAAGTACCAGGCTTCACTCAGAAGGCGAGAACACCATTGCGCACCGAAGGATCGGATGACATGTTACCGATGCTCTTGAAGAATAAGATTCTATCGCGAATCTGAGTTCTATCTCGACAAAGTGCAATGCTTGCTCCGCGTTTGACCGCCGATGTTTTACTAAATAGAATCGTCAGTTTGGGTCTTGAAAGGGCTGCCTTTCTTCAACGTCAAAATCACGACAATCAGTTAAGATGTCGTAGAGAGCCACCGTCAAGATTTCTCGCCTGTATGCTCACACCTGAACTACGAACTCAATACTAAAGATCGTGCCCTCCAGGCAATGAATATTGATTCTCCTGGTCGGCAGCGTCTCCTGCTGCCGCCAACCTAGGGAGAAAGTGGCTGTGCATTATCAAAGTTCAACTCTGTCAAAGGCCGCCTCAGCCAGGGTCACCAGTCATGTGAAAATGCTGATGTGGCTGTGATTGAGAGGCGGCCGATGTATGATATTGCTGAGAATAAAAGACACCAGGGCCTAGATCCGACAAATCGAACGATGAGCTGTCCTGGGAGTTGGTAAAGTCCCGTTGGGAATAATCTGATCGGAACGACTGGCATGCGTCGAAGGGCAACGGATTGTCATAACCGTATCCGATACCCTGCAGTTGATTGTGCAGCTGGTACTGTTCGTACGTGTAAGCATTCAATTGTTTGGTGGCTTCGTTCTGGTCTGGCAACCTGCCTAGGATCCCGCTCAGCTCACACGCGATGTCGGTGTAGCCGTTCTCCAGAGCAGCGCTGACAGCAGCCTGGATCTGCGAGCTGTTGTCCACGTAAGAGAATTGCTTCCTGTAGTGACTGATGAACAAGTTGGTAATATCCTTGTGTCCTGCTTTGACTGCTTCACATAATTCATGCTTGCCCGAGAAGGGAATTTGACGCCCCAAGTATTTTAGGACATATTCGACAATCCTCTTGCTTCCATTTCTGGCGGCTAGCGCAAGAAAGCTCCTCTGCTGGCTATCTTGGGCTTCGTAGTCGCCTTGGCTTGCATACTGTCGTAGGAGGTCGAATGCGGTAACGTCATCTGCACAAGCGGTGATGTGCAGCGGTGTCAAGCCAAAAGTGTCTCTTTTCATACATTGTGCCCAAGACGCTCCGTGGTCGTTGTAGTGCTTCAGAATCTCGCGCAGCTCCGAGACCTTGCCCGCATAAGCTATGTCATGTAGCGGAGTCTTCTTGAGGCAATCATACTCTGCAGGCGGCACGTCATGTCCTGTCCAGAGATCGCGAGAGATCCGGACGGATCGCCGTGCGGCAATGTGATACTGCGAATATTTGACTAGCGTGCTTTTAGCATGCACGAAAGGAGTAGTAGCGTCGGAGAGTATTTCTTGGTGCTCAGGAACATCTAGAAATATTTTGCATAGGACACTGGCGACCCCTTCGCAAGCGTGCTTGAATGTTTTAGATTGGTCACGATCGAAGTCTGCATATGTAGGCTGGCATGCCCCTCGAGTACCGTCAGGTTCGCAAAGATCATCGCAAAGCTGGTCAGCTGCAGAATTCGAATTGCTGACAACTTGTAACCGACGTAGTCTATCACGGATACTTGGAGATAAATCTGCGTGCCTGTAATGACTGGTTCTGCTTGGTTGAAGAGGTGCGGATTGATTGAACTTCTGTTCCATGGCGCTGAAATGGGACAGCCACAACTCCTGTTGTATAGGACCCAGATCTTTCATATCAAGAGCCTCTGCGTGCGCCCATTGCTCCTCGAACTTTGTCTCCACGGCCAGTATAGATGCTTTGATTGCAGCCTCAGCCTCAAAGCGACATCCTGTCCATTGCTTGGCCCTTTCGCAGAGCCTCAGATCCCAAATGAGCAGTTTTCGTGTAGCATTGAGGTCACCAAGTTTCTTCAGAATCCTCTGACACTCGAATTCGACCCCAGGCATACCTGCAGAGGGGTGGTTGAGTTCTGCACCAAATGCAACTAACGGCATTCCGGCTGAAGCTTGCACAGTTTGTGGTTTCTGCGTATTCTTTCTCTGCCGTTGTTTTCGTGGAGCTCTTTCGGGAGGGCCACAGTCGTATCCCATGAGCAGGCACCTTCCACATTTCTCCCTCTTTGACCAATCCCGTTGTAGAGGCTCGGGATCGCATTTCTGTTTGTCATGTCGACACGGGCCGCACATCAAGAAATTGCGGCGTTTTCTAGTGACAGGAATGTCAAGAGGTTCGTGATGAACGGGTTGTTCCGGGGCCTGTGTCTGGCGCGTCATAATAAGTAGCAGAAGCAGGCAACAGGACAACAAGACAAAGAAATGAGTTCATACAGGCATAGATGAGAGGGATGCACGACCTATGTGAAGAAAGAAACGTTCGAATCCAGGCGGGCGACAAGTCGATGAGAGCCATCACTCTTAACACTTACCTTTCCCAAAGACAGGCACATCAGCATGCGATTCAAGCGTTGGGAGGGCAAGGCTCTCTGCAAGGCAAAATCACTATGGTCATAATGGTGTTAGTGTGAGATAGATTTGAGGCTTTTGACGAGCGCCATGGCTGAAAAGAGAACATGTTCATGGAGGAGGCAGCCCGACAAAGTACGGATAAGCTGGGCGTCTAGTGTACCAGGACCAAATAGGGCTACGTTTGTGGTCACGTTTTTGTCCGCCAACTCCCGAGCAACGCGACCAATGCGTAATGTACCCGAACATGCGTTGAATAGGTCTAGCGTTCAGACGCTGTTCGTCCACTCCTCCAATGGTGTCGTTCTATCGGAAGGCCTTTTCTTGACCATGGACCAATTACAATGGAACCATCGAGAGGTTTCTTCAATCTGAGTGGCTTCTCCATGATGCATCCAATCACAACCTGTGGCGGCTCAACCGGTCACCTCGCTATTTGCTTCAGCAAGTCGAACATATAGACGCGGCGAGGGACTCATATTTTTCTGACGGTAAGTGGCTGGACTGGTTCCATGTTCGCAATGCACTCACAAAGTCAGAGACCTCGCTGTCCCGTGTGGGAATATCACAATTCTAGTTCGTCTTCCAGAGGACCTTTTGCACACTAAGGCGAGGCTGAAGCTCCCAAATGTTGCCATGTAATCAAACAGATGCTTGTCAGCTCCTTGCGCGCGCACAGATCTTGATTAAAGTCAGACAATATGGGTTTCATCCGCAGGCGCGAGGGCGATAGCGCGACCGGTGGACGTCTGCCATGCACTTAGGGGAACTATGGATTGCCTGTGGCCATTTCGACTAAAAATCCAGCCACGCCAGCCCTCATATTCAGAGCTCATGCTTATATACCAATGACTCCGGCGTAAATTAATCACTACGAGCCTTGGGAATGGTTACGAGCACGCCGGCTGCCATCAAAACAGCGCAACACCAGATCAACTCTAAGTAGCTGAGCGTCATTGCATCTAAGGTGTCCGAAATGAGTAATGAGACGCCCTTACAACACTGGTCACCAGGTATTGTGATAGGCATTGATTTCGGAACGACCTGTACGGGCATGTCATATGTGCAGGAGCCTGCAAAAGGTGAGTTATCAACGTTCTATCAGAGCATACAAAGCGACGCCAACCGACAAAGCCTCTTATACCAGAATTGCAAGCCTGCGACGAGGCACAGACTCGGATCTGCGACGCAAACTGACCTTGAGATAGTACCACCAAGACAGCGCTGGGTGTGCAAATTTTGCGGTCGGATAGAGTCAGCGAACTCAGAGGGCAGTAGCAATAAGTGGAGCATTACTCGTCCAATGACGTTAGACCTACGTCCTAAGCCAAAGCCGAAGCCGAAGCCAAAGCCCCCTCTGCGACCGACGACTATCTCTATGTCCGACTTCGGAGACTGCCACCGACGCCTCAACGATGCATTTAGAGCATGCGACAGGACCGAATTTGTGCAATTGTGCACTATCATTTCTGCGCTGCTGAATTGTCTGCAACCATTGCACGAAGATGGGGTGACCAAAATTGTAGAACTGTCATTGCAGAAGCAAATTGAATATGGGAGAAGGGGTGAAGTAAAATCGCGCGTCGATCTGGAATGGCTCAAAGACAAATGTGGCACGCTCCTGCTTAGTGACTCACAAGGATTTGTGCATTTTGCACATCCTGCTCTCAAGGACTTCCTGACGGCATGTCCGATCGACGGAATCGATCGTACGCATCAGACCATTGCAAAAGCTTGCCTTATCCAACTTGAACGAAGCGCTGATTCCAAGATCATGCCTGATCCAGAACAAGAGAAAGGGAACGCCTTCTCAGAGTACGCAAAGCGATATTGGGCAGAGCACTACCGTCGTGTGGAGCGAGTAAGCCCAGGATCAACAGCACGAGTACATCGACTTCTGTGGAACGGTGCTTTGTTTCACGTTGGCAACAGCAGCTTGAGCAGCTTGAAGGAAGACGATCGTGCAAAGGTTGCTCTTGCTATTTCTCAAGAACTCAACTTCCGGACGTTGCAGAACATGTATACTCAGCTTCTGGAAGCTGCGCGTTCAAGGTTTGGCTCTGTCATGACCGTGCCAAGAGACAATGCATTGATCCGTGCAAAGCGCCGTGCGCACTCTTCCGTTTCCGCCACAAATTGCTTTATTGATGAGGCTTTGGAGCGCTTGGATATTGGAAAGAGCAGCCCCGAAGCTGAGAGCTGGGTTATAGTTTGAGTCTTGTAATGCACACGAGCTACTGTGCGGTTACTACATTGTTGATTGATTTATTTCGCGACCGGCGGCGATGCTAGGACTCGCAGTGCGAGGCTTCAAACGTCGAATTTTGCATTTAGTATACATCATCATGTTATTACCCGTCCAGATTTCCTCTCTCGCTGCATGAATTTGTGGCTGGTATTCAGAGCATCGATTGATCAACATCCATTTTGAGCATTCAGAGGATACTACGTAGCAAACGGTAGAATGATCTGTAATCGAAGAATGAGCCGGCGGATGATAATGCGTGATTTTTGGCCCCTGCTGAGATAATTGGGTCATGGAAAGGACTGACTAATTGACAGCAAGGAGTAGAGCGTTCCGATGGAAGTCATCGAGAAAGAGTCGATTTCAAGGTCTGGACCAGACAGCAGTAGCCAGAGACCCAATGCCAGACCACATGGACAAGCTGGGAGGAATTCACCTACGCAGTGGGGCCTGTGTTAAATCCCGTCAACCCGAACAAGCGATTGAAGAAGTCGGAAGTTTGCGAGCCGTTCACAATATACTTGTAAAGCCGACGCGAGTGAGGCGACTTGAGCTCCCCCTGGGCTTCAACATCGAACACAGAGACGCCGATACCGACAAGACGTGCATATTAAATGCAGCTGCTACGGCGATGGCATCTGCCGTCTCTTGCAAAGTTGCAAACTTCCAGTAATCGAAACACCCATATTTTGCCAGAGCTGTTCTGCAAAGGATCGAAGTCGACGCTAAGGAGTCTGTCAGCACGCGGACATGAGTGGCAGCGGTAAGCAGCACGACATTTTCATACTAATGACCCCTCTAATCAATCTTGCACAGCCAGCACGAGCACAGATTCGAGCTCTTTGTTTGTCGAGGCCCAGTCTGTTGCCCCTGAACAACATCGACGAAAGCACGCGAGCCAAAGAAACAGTTTAAGCGCGGCTGTTGTTCCTGTTAGGAGGACCCAGGGAGAGAAGCGAGAAGACAGGAAGTTCATTGGTGGTCAATTTGGCTAAAGCTGCTTACAATGATTTGTCACCACCCTTCAGACTCGCTGATATAGTAAATGGCTCGACTGATATCAAGGGTACTTGGTTGTTGTTAACATGCAAGCAATAGCACTTCAGGTTCATTGCTTACCAAATAGAGAGACCTCAGTGTTAGGGAAAAAGCGGCGTCGGGAGCACCACTGTACATGGCGATAATGGAGCTAGGGGGGTTTGCGACCTAAGCAAGGGATCTTTGAGATGTTCAACCAATTTGAGACAACAGCATGTGGTCATAAATTCTGAGACCATTCTATTCATGAAGGGGTAGACACTGAGTCTTCCTTGTCCCATTGGTCAGCCTGAATCTCATCCTGCTCGTGCCATTGCGGCCAATCCCCGCCAGTTCGCATCACATCTTGCAAGTCCAGACTGACAGGAAACCAACGCTCCCTCCTTGTGCTTGCCTTATCACCTCCTTCCGCCGCAGCCCTTGCAGCTCTGGTAGCTCTTCCTTTCTTGCCCTGCGAAGAAAACAAGGCATCTCGTTGTTGCTCAAGCCTTTGGTCAAATGCTGCGATTACCCTCAGGTAAGGGGCAACGTCTGTAGTTAATACAGTGAGTGGCGAATCAAGGCACGGTGCAGCTCGTCCTTGAGACGGTGGAAAGATCGGTCTTTCCGCCTTGAGAGGTTCTAGGCACTTGAAATTGAGCGTAGACTGCTTGTTATAGTCGAGTTCTGCAATTCTTGCTTGAGCCAATTGAGGCCTTTGTATCGTATATTGGATCAGATCTTTCACAGACGTTGTCGTAGTCAACAGCAAAGGCCTGACCGAAGAGTCCAGCATATCCGCGGTACTCATAATATCCACAAAATGCATCGCATTGTCGCTATCTTGCTCATTGAGGGCATCGTCAAGTACGCCGAGAAGCGGTGAATTGGAAGACGTCTGAACGAAGCGAGTACTGTCCTCAATATTGCCACAGCTTGTCGGTAAGAGGTCAAGGCCTGTTTCGAAGGTACCTTCGCTGAAAGTTCTGTACTTATGGCTGACATTACCAGAATCGTTTGACCTAAAATTTGGGAACCAGTCGAGCCCACCTTTCTGGGATCCTACTGTCATTTGGCACCAAAAGTCAAGCTCTGTCATCGTTGCTCGAAGATCATGGCCCTTGCTTCTATACAGAGTCTCGATAACCGCAGGCTGAATCAGATGTCCCTCTGCAGCGGCAACATACGTCAAGTATTCTGCGACAACATCCGAGGCGGGTACAACGTACGTCAAGATTGTGTAAAGTTCCAGTTCCTCCAATGGCAGGTCGTGTAAAGTATTGCATGTGAGCACTACAGGCCGCTTTGAGTTCTGAATCAAGGCTTCGACACCAGACCAGAATCCCCTATCATCTTCGAACACCTGGTCAACCTCCTCAAAGAGGACAAGCGACTGCTTCTGCTCTCTTCTTGGCTGTGGCGTCCCTGGACGGGAGGCCTGCAATATCTTTTTCTTCGCTGGATCTTCGAAAAATGTCGCGACTGATTGCTGAGTGGTATCTTCTTGAGTGAAAGCGAGGTCTATATCGGGGACCACACTCGAATCCCTACTGAGTGCTGAGCCTCCTTGCACCATGTGGTTCTGGGCCATATCACCAACTTTATCGAAGATATCTTTCTGGCTACGTCGCATACCAGGATGAATTTCAAAAACCTCAAACCCAAGCTGTTTGGCCACGGCATACACAGATGCTGTCTTTCCACAGCCAGAAGGCCCGACGATGAGGATAGCATTTTTGACCTTCTTCGATTCCACCACGTCATCGTCACTCACAATGAAATCATCGAGCTCACCGCCTCGTTTCCTGATCTTCTTTCTTCTTTGGGCTAGCTTTGGCTGGGCCGGATCAAGGCCTTGTTTGACATTGTGTACAGCTAGACGTCGGAGCCAGTCGTACAACTGATGACACTCTGGCTGTAAAACTTCATCCCACATTGTAGGACTGTATTGTTGTGTCCAAGGAAGGGGTCCTGGTGCTTCTGCACGATCAAATGCACTTCGACCGAGTAAAGCGTTGGCTCGAGCCGATGAGACAGCCTTGACCTCATTGACAGTGTTGGGCCTCAAGTTAAGCCGGGTGAGAGCTTCCGTGCCCGTCATGTGCAGCTGTTGAGGCGGTCGCTGCTCAACCTCTTGTTCAAGAGACTGAAAGAGATCACGAGCAAATTTGAGAAGCACATTCTCATCATCACTCACTCCTTGTTCCCGTACTCTTGCCTTCTGTTTGTTCTTCTTCACAGTTTTGACGTGCGTATCGTTGCCGTTGGAGAGCCGCCCAATGTGCTGATATGCCAAAGGTGGCCATATCGGCTTCTCGAGATGGGCGTCCTTCGTTAAAGTTGGCCTACTCATGTTGAAGACGATATCTTTCCAAGCCACCGGCTTTTTGATCTCGGCGGCAGTTTGATCATCGTTTATCGCTCGGGCTGAAGAGTCACCGCCTGCTACATTTGACAATTTGCTTTCCGGCTTTTGTCTAGCGTTCTCTGTAAAGAAGGGATGAGTACTCTTGGCAGCCGGCTTCGCTTCTGTTATCGAGCTAGGTGGCTGGTGAAGCTCGGTCACACGCAGCGATTGCGCCGCCGGCTTCGACAGTATATTTTCAACTTTGATTCCGAAGGCTTCGGGGTCTTTGGCCCGGCTTGCATATTTGAGCACGACAACGAGCTTTGGAGAGAATTTGCCGTTCTTTAGTATAAGGCTCTTCGTTTTCTGCGCTGGTTTCGCTCCTTTAGGGCTTGAGCTTGGAATTGGCTTGCTCGGCACTTCAGCCCTTGGCTCCTCGAAGAGTTTTCCATTCGCACTTATCTGCATCTTCTTCTTTCGCGGCGTCCGTTTCTTCTTAGGGGTAGTAGAGCTCGCTGTCCCATCGTCTTCCTTGACGTGATCATTTGTTTTTGTCGAACTGTGTTTAGCACCACCAGGACCTGCTCCGGATAAACTCGACTTCGGCGGCCTCCCTCGTCTCCGCTTTGGCGTAGTGGGGACATCCATGGGCTCATCCACTGCCGCCGTTGTTGATTGAGCATTTTGTAAATGCGCTGGTGCTGGTGTGCTTGTCCGTGTTCGTTCGGTCCCTGCAGGTGCAACGGATGCAGCGCAGTCATTCCCGCTGGCTTTCGTGTCCGGCTCAATGCTTACTTTTCGCCGTTTCCTTCGGTCCCCAAGCACATCAAAGGCAGAGACTAGATTCGGAGTCACGCCAGCCTGAGGATTCTCGGTATGGTTCATTTGAACCTTATCAAGGTCTTTAACGTTCTGTGTGGCACAAGCGCGCTCAGCAACCGTTTCTGCAGCGGGTCTATCGTGTGTAACATTTCCAGAGACACCATATGAATACGACAGGGTCTGAGATTGTGGGATGATCGTATCATGTTCTTCTGGTACCGCAACTACAGTCAATTATCCGGCTTTATATCATGGGGATTGCTTGCCTTGATTTGGGTACGGATACATAGGACCGTAGATGGAGGACGCATGTTGGCTCAAGCAGATGCCATCCACGATTGACATCGACTGAGGCAAGACTTTCGAAGCTCGTGTCGGTTCGGCAGCTGACGTCGATTTCGATGCCGGTGAGTTGAGGAGAATTTGTTGTCTAGTGCGAGCAATGATACTTCTTGTAAGGAACTTGAGAACGCGTCCCAGATCGGAGAGCACGCGTAGTAGGCGTCATCGGCGTTCCTTCCACTTCGGTTTCTGTTAAGCTAGTCCCAGAGTGGCTCCAAAAGATAACGAGGCACGTGCTGATAAACTCTTCGCCAAATCTGGAGAAATTTTGGCCGCTGGAGAGCCGGTGTATCGTTATCGAGCAGCATGGAAATAGGTGAGCCGGCAGTGCTTGCAAAGCTGCCTCGAGCTGGGTTAAGTGGTGATGGCCAAACCAGCTTCTGTCAGGTCTACGGTATCCGTGACGGCCGGAGAAAGAAACGACACGAAATTTGCGCAGCCGTCGATGGAAATTCCATCAGCATTTTCGAGGTGCGCATCGTGATGAACAACAGTGGTTTCTTCCTAACACGGCTTCCAGATTTTGAATGGCAGAAATATCGCATCTTGGCCAGTTCCCCCAGACTCGAGATTCGTCAGTAAACCGTACTCGCAACGAATTTACATTGGCAAAGACAAGAGCATCCGGAAATGCTGGTGTGCGGTGCGAAGACAAGGACAAACATCAATTCAATACTACGAGCAGAAGCAGAATGGATCTGAAATTGACACGTCGACCAAGAGTTACCTTTTTGATGGCGCATCTCCTGTCGTCGGAATTGAGTCGGCCAACAATGCGGAGTCGCACGTGCTAGTCATTCAGCAGGACAGCAGTGTGACGGTGTATCCTTCGGATGGCGGTCCAGCACAATACAATTTACAGCTACAAGATGCAAAATCGTTGGTAAAGACTCTTGCTGTCCAGGTCTTGACCAAATCCGAAGCACAATCTTCCATACTCATGTCCAGGCAAGATCTAGTTCTAGCCTTACTTGACGAAGCCCCAGTGCTCGCAATTGTCTATGAGCATAGTGAGAGCAAGACTATCCGAATCGGAGTTTGGTCGCTACCTGCTACCTCCGACGAAAAGAATCTGAGAGGCGCACTAGAGCCAGTACTCAGCCACGATCTTGAGCACCTTAGCAAAACAGCTTTGCCAAAGAAGACCAGTTTCGGTTTTGCTGCTGGAGCTAAGAGGGTCGAGATCAACACGGGAGCATCAGTGTCAACGTTCGATCTTACGCCAATTGTTCCTCAGAAGCTGACGGAACACAAACAATTCGTTACGGACCAATCCACAAAACTCGATTTGACGTCTGAGATCTCTCTGTATGCGACGTTGGGCAAACTTAAGCTGTACAATAGAAAGTACAAATCTTTGTTGGCAGCGACAAGCTCCAGCGCAGCGCACTTGAAAAGGAAGCGCGAAGGAGACAGTGGCACCCAGATAGCGCTGGTTGCTTATTTCTCGCAGATCCGAAGAGTGCTGGCCTACAATGGTCTACACCTATTGGCCGTCGATATCCATGCCGGAGCTCAAGGGCAAAGCCCTTTCAAGCAATGTTCACTCCTGATTGGCAACATTCTGCGAGACAGCGACAGACGAGAAACGCCTGGCAGATCATCGTCTTACTGCACTTGTTCAATTGGCAGAGATGAGCTTGAACAGCAGCCAAAAGATTGGTCCATTGTCTCGAAAGATTTAGACAATCTAGCGGAGCAAAATGACGCGCAAGGTTTCCAGGAAAGGTTCATCAAAACCTTTGATCTCCAGAAGCCGAAGGACGTGTCCTTTTCGAAGCTGCCGGAAAGCAAGATCAACTACCTGCTTTGCAAGGTTTTCGCTGCGACTTTCGTGTATCCAAATCATTCTGTGGCATCCCTTAAAATTGCGCTCCTGCCTTCGGAATTGCTGAAGTGGTGTGTCAGCGGTGGCGTCCTGGAAATACATCGGATAGCTGCGGCGTTGGGGCTGAACAAGACGAGTCTCAAACCACATGCGATTGCTGAAGCACTTCTTGCTGTTGATTCGGAATCTGTTCTTGTTGAGTATTACATTCGGCATTCGCCATATCTTCGGCCAGAAGTGCTCAGCTTTCTCAGCAAATTTCTGGTCAGGAGAGCGCTACAGCAATCCGAGGTCGAAGGAGGTAAGCCCCCGACGGACCGTGTGGAGTTAGGCACAGATAATGTTCTGCCAATGCAACAATTAGCGCTCGGGTCACGGCCAGATAGAAGGCCCGCGAGTACGCCAACAACGATATGCTTGTCCTATGCGCTTAAAAGGCTTGCTTTCATGGGAACAACAATTGTATCCGAGCAGATGCGAAGGTCGATGTTCGAACAAAAGGACATTTTGGCGTTGATTCAGTTTCTTCGGCAGCAACTATTTTTGGGTGGCTTTTCGAGATTAGGCGAGGCAAGGCAGTATCCAAGTCCGCCGGCTTCAGACACAGGCGGGGAGCAGAATGACAATCCGCAGATTTCTCTCCCGGCACTGGTTGTGCTTCTGAATGGCTGCATCGATGCGATTGGAGCTGTAGGTACGCTAGGGTCAGGCGAAGACGAAGAATTCATTCAGAAAATGGTTCCAGAATTGCTTTCAGAGATTTCGAGCGCCAGCGAGGCAGTGGAAGATTCTGCTTTTCTCCATGGACTGCTTCGAGAAACACTGCGGTATGCCGAGTCTGTTGAGCGCCAACCTTTCGAGGTGAGGACCAAGTTTGAAAAGAGAGCAGACACCAGCGCCACAAGGAAGGGTCACATTGTCACCTTGTATGCAGAGCCAGACTCTGCAGATCCCGGGACCTTGTCGAAATCAATGCTGCCGCTTAGTCTGAAAGCCGAAGAAGACTTGGACAAGTTCAAAATACGGAAAGGGGGCCAGACGCAACGTAGATCTGCGCGAGAAATGGGTATGCTGAAAGACCGGTTGAAGTCACCATACTGCTTTGAGCGACTTGTCCTGTAGCAAATGTACAACGGCGAGAGCATGCGACTCGATGCTGGCATAATGCTTAGCTCTTCTTATAATCCTTGACATTAACCTAGCCTTTCAAAATAGATTTATGACTAGAATAGGGTGAAGGTGGTCGGCACACGCATGACGGCGTTCCTGCATGTCTAACGCGGCTAGCTTAGCCGCCGATGATCGACATGAAAGGCAATGCCCACCCCAGTCCCAGCCCCATGATGCAGGATATCGATCGCTTCAGACGCTGCACCGCTGCTGGAATACAGTAGACTTGAGTGTATCACTCTCCCCAGTTAGACAAACATCCATCCAGGAACGCTCAGCGGCTGCTGCTACTCCTCAAGACGTCGATTGGGAAAGCACGACCCTGGGGTCTTATGCCTATTCTTGCGCCCTACCGAGTAGCACGACCATCTCCTACAACAGCCTGCTACAGCGCT
Source organism: Herpotrichiellaceae sp. UM238 (assembly GCA_000315175.1). NCBI lineage: Eukaryota > Fungi > Ascomycota > Eurotiomycetes > Chaetothyriales > Herpotrichiellaceae > Herpotrichiellaceae sp. UM238. The sequence continues at coordinate 128,953 of AMYF01000078.1, forward strand.
ACTCTGGCAATCTAAACTAATCTACAGAATCTTTGGGTTGAACTGCAAATTCTAGTTCTTAGCGATGGTCGGAAGACAAGGATAACCCTCGGTGATACTACTGCACAAAGTTCTACCACCATGTCATCTTTTCCCAGTGGGACAGCCTACCATGCAGACTCAGATGCAGATGACGAATTCGAGCAAAGAAGTGTCATGACTTCTCCCACTCAGCTCCATACAGACTCTTCCGAAACATCGTCAGAGCCTCCATCGAACGAGCATACACCCACCACCTTTGGCCCAGGCTTCGACGATGGAGTGCGCCCAAGAACTGTGATTACAGAGTGGACGCCAGAAGATTGTGCACAATTTGTAGCCAGCTTGGGTCTACGGCAGTACTCGGAAGCCTTCATAGGTGAGTGTGGTTCGGGCGTCAAGGGGCATCGCTGATGTGTAACAGAACACGAGATTGACGGCGAAGCGCTGGGTGCGCTCACCCATGAAGAGTTGAAAGAGATGGGAATTACAAGCGCCGGTCACAGGCTGAAGATACTTAAGGACGTATACGATGTCAAAACACAGCATGACGTTCCAGTCAAGCCTGGCGACTATGTACCACTGTGTACGTTACCTGTTGGCACATGCTGAACCGGTCTAACAATTGTGCAGCCGCCGAAAGCAACCATTACGAGCCTGCGACGAAAGAAGACATCCTTAAGGTCACAAATGCTATCATAAAACTCCGCGATGACAGAATAGCACAGCTCGAAGCACAGCTCACAAAGCTGGCCGATGACTCGCGCAAAATGAGAACAGAGTTGTGGCCACTGTTCAAAATGGTCAAAGAAAACCAGCCTCTGCCATATCGACCCCACGAGAACAATATCGTCAGTTCAGAGCACCCCTCGGAAACCGTCGTTTCCCCTGCTCTGCCTTCTGCGGAACCGGAAAAGCAAAAGAGCAGCTTGACAAGAACATTCAGCAAGAAGCTAGGTCTGAGTAGCGGTACTCCCAAAAACCACTCTCCAACACACCTGCCATCCACCATACATGAAGGGAAACCAACGCATGACGATAGACTAGCTGGTCTACAGCCAAGCGCCGCTGCGTCAGCAGCCAGTAACCAACTCACAGCAGGCATGTCTGGAGGCATCTCAATGCCACACCACTCACCAAACCCCAACTCGCCCACAACACCCGGCTTACAGCAACAACACCAACCACTATCATCACGCTCCTATCAACGCGACACATTTGCCTCCCGTTACGACGGCGCCGACGAATACACACGCAACCCAATGCCAACACCACCTTTGACAGGGGCAGCCCTAAACAATTATCTCGAACAGCAACAGCCTCCTCGCTCTGCCACGACAGGTGGGAATAAAATCTCCACCTCTACAATCTCGAACGCATCAACTCTCATCCCCTCACGGGAAATGTCAGCCTCGGTACCGCCGCAGTCTGCTTCCAGTGGCCTTCGGCCCTCGATGTCTGGAAACCAAGGATCCACTTCAGGTTCAAAAGGCGAAGTCGATGCCGAAGATCCTTCTGTCCAAATTTTCAAGTCCTTCCGTGTTGCCCTGGACGATCCATGCTGGAAGGTACTGCCTGCGGCGTTACGCAAGTACAACATCAACGCCGACTGGCGGCAGTACGCACTTTACATTGTGTACGGCGATCAGGAACGTTGTGTTGGGCTGGAAGAAAAGCCGCTGGCGCTCTTCAAGGATTTGGATCGTGAGGGCAAGAAACCGATGTTCATGCTTCGGAAATTGGCTAACGGAATCGTGGGTGACGTACCTCAGTCGGCGGTTGGTGGGCTCAGGCCCCCTGGATCTGGAGGCGGAGGAGGTGTGCAGAGCAGTGGTGCTAGCATAAGGACTATGGGACAGGGCGAGCGGCAGTTGCCTGGAGGCATTATATAGGCGAAGACACTTAAGCTGGAACCGGAAGCAAGGCGCTCAGGAAGGGGAGGGCATACGGAATTATTCTATCGTTTTCAGGTGCAAATTTTGTCGTGAGCACGGAAAGCTGAGCAAGCCACAGATTTCGATTCTTGTTAGACAGTGTTAGGATATGGGTGGAACGATCAGTTTGACTCATTGCCTTTCGGGTGAGCAAGCCGCGCATATAACAGCTATTTTCGCCGAAGTCTCGGACCCTACAGAAATCTTGGCGTGACAAACGGCACAGTGAAGGCTTTTAGTAGGCCGCATTCGGGATGACAGGGGGAGAGCAATTGCGCAGCTGTTTGTAATGTGCTCGAAAGCAGATGAGTGCAGTAGGTGCTTTGGTTCAAGGACACTTCCAGCCAAAGGCCAGTTCAGCACAGCACATCGGATTATGGACAAAGACATTATACAATTTCTGTATCGGTGCTGTTGCTCACAAGAGGTGCTTGAATCACAGCCAACAAAGTAGTCCTTGGCTCTGTTATAATCACGCTTACCCTCTTGCTCCGTCTCGTCCCGCCAGCTTTTACCACGTCCTCACCTTTCTACCGCCTTCTACTCAGCAGCTGTGGAGGTGCGTCCGAGAAGACGCGATTTAAAGTTCGCACTATGATACCAGTAGCATACTTCAAGCATGTGATTAAGGTTGTATTCGATTAAGAAAATAGTTACTATAGTAATCACACTTCATAAGCGTATATTTGTCTTTCCTCCTAGGTATTATAAGCCTATTAGATCTTACCCTTTCCTCGTTACAGATGTCACAATATTAAGGGGCTCGGTTGCGTTGACTTTAGCTGACAGGCACGTCAGTTGTTATGCAAATGGCGTCTTGATATGCAGGTGTGCTTGATGTGGTCGTGACAACCTCCGCAACAGTCGCGTCTGTCGACGAAGACGTATTGACATCATGTATAGCCTGTTAACCAACGCCTTCCTCCCCTTGGAAGGAACCCCCTGCAAGGGTCACGTGGGTCTATGTATTTCACGAGCTAAGTCGTTGTCGCTCACTGTCGCCGTGTCTGCGCTCCGTTCGGAACTCAAGCACAACTGGAGTTGAATCCGAAAATTTGAAGTTGCTATGGCCGGATCCTGTTAGTTGTGGTCCTCATTGATTGCCTGCACAAAGGACAAACCGCATGCCCTCTGAGCCACCATCCTTCGATACAAGCGCTGTGAAAGACGTGGAAACAAACAAGTTCCCGTACCCGGTGCCGGGTCTTAACAAGATCTAGGCAAATAGCACTTACAAGTTAGCAAGATCGTCGCGAGTGAGATAAGCGATAGTACAAACCAGATGAGTGTTTCGGATAGAGTGGCCGGTGTTGCTGTGTGCGAATCTTGTCTCACCCGCTTCCAAGTCTCAGCTCTCAGTAGAGGTGTGGTTTCGTTGAGCGTTTGGATGGTGTAGTCCGGATGGGAAACCCTCGATTCCACGTCAGCTCCTGAGAATACATCTCTGCTGCTCTGTGGATCAGTTCTTCTGCGTCGACTTGACACTCTAAGAGTATGTTAGCAATGTTGACCTCCGCCATTCCCCTGAATAAGACCTACATCACCATAAACGTCAGATAGATGCAGAAGCTTAGGAACGGCATAACCCGTATCCATTTGCCAGTGAAATGCTGGCAATATGGAAAATGGTCCCAGCGTATATTCTCATCTGAAAGGGTATCGTAGGAGTATTGAATCTCGTGTGATGTGTTGGGAACGATTACCGACATTTTGAAACATGTTCCACATCTCGGAACCGAACAAAATCATTTGTAAACTTCATTACCCAGGGTTAAGGTTATTAGATATGAAATTCTACTGATAATTATGCTGAAGTACGCTGATAATCTTTGAGTAAATCTATCCTCTAAATACGTACTTTACACATCCAAGTGCGTGGCGTTTTCGTATCGAGCGGCACATCTCTCTCCACCCAGCAGCGTTCCGGTGGGTGTATCGCGGGACAAGATTTCCGCCCACGTATTGTTCTCGGACTCCTTGGCATTCGGGCCAATGTTTTCGTTTCGCGTACGTAAACTACCGAAGTCGCTCTGCCATGGGGAGGCGAAGTTTGCTCATGCGAATGACACCAATCTTTTCCAACGACGAGACTGGTGCAGCCATTACAAAAATACTGAGCGTCGATGAGGTTCTTGGCGCCAAGGCTATGTCTGACGTAAACAAGGACATAAGCGTAATGTGCAACGTGTTAAGTAAGCAGCAAATTCAAACAGTCGCTTGATCTGGGCGACGAATAACAAAGTGCGGAATGCCGTAATCCTGCCCACCAGCCATGTCGCAGATCTTGGCGTTACGTTTCTTCAGAGAAAATGCAAGCGCAACCCCTTTTTACTCACTTCATGTTAGTCATGAGCATACGGACGAGCCCGCTCTTTTCAATTCGAGCTCACCAGGCGAATCTCCAACCGGACAGACAATGCTGCCGCTAAACCTGCTTGATTTGGGTGAGAGACTGGCAAAGAATTGTCGTCCATTGAGCGCAAACACTCGACCATGACTGTTGGTTCCATACTACGCTTGTGCCCAAGCCCTCGACCAGCGCAGGTTTAACAAATGATCTCATCTGCTATGTTTGGCTTACGCTACTAGGGTCTTCCCGTTTGTATTCGAATGAAGGAACTCTGTTGTAAAGATGGATCACTCTCGGCTGCGCTGGACTCTTTTAAGGATATAGTGTGAACTACCATACGCTCACGTAGACAAAAAATGCTTATTCGCGTGTCATCTCATTTTACCAACGTCCCTTATTAACAAGTGTGTATTGAGGTTGGGAGTGCCGACTTTGAGCTTCGAGACAGTCTAGCAGATTAAGCAAGACTTTCATGTTGGCACAACAGCAGTTGATCCTTCCTTAACGCCAAAACGTGTAGTCTCAACAGCGGTTACGAGTCTGCATATCAGCAGTTACCATCTCCGAAAAATGCGTCCGCATTCGTGTTTCGCGATTTTCGCTTTTCTACCGGACATATCGAGCTGAAAAACGGCGCAAAGAACTCATCAACAAAGTGTCATTGTGTAAAGGAACCATTCTCGTATGCCGAACAAGCGACCACACGGAGTCCAACCACCTCTACAGCGCTCTCATAACTCGTAGACGTCTCAAACAGATCCCGAAACGCACCACCATTTCCGGCAAGCAGCCAGATTCGTGAAAGCCCTGATTGAGTGGATGACTCGAACTATTTAGCCAAAAGGTCCCTCTTGGATTGGTGGGAAACAACATTTCCCCCAAACTCAAAACACCAACTACTTTAGTGAAGGGCACAGCTACCGTTTCGTCAATAGCCTCGGTCAAGGAGGATTTGGATGTGCCTCCTTAGTCTGTTCACGGCGCAACGACGGTCAACGCAGCTGTATCGTCGGTCGGAAAATTTCCAGGTCACAGTAAAAGCGGGAATATGCTGAGTCAGCGGGCATGTGTGCTTGCGCTACCTACTCAGTCCCACCTCTGCGCGGGTTGAGAATTGGCGCATAGATATCTATCTGATCGATTCGGCGTGTTTTGGCAGACACCTAGGTGCTGTTGAGGTATTTGCCGAAGAACATTCAATCTGCGTTCATGACGTTTGCGAACGGCAATGGGTTTCGCTGGCGCTCGGGATGGGGCACGTTCGCGGTACAGATATTGAGCTCGGCGAGTCTGAAGTCCAGTAAGTCGGTAGTAGAGTGATCTAATCTTTTTAAGCAGTTATTAGAGCCGGAAACTAGGTGAACTTGCAGGAGTGAAAGCCAAGGGATGAGAAATCAAAGCGCAGATCGGAGGCGTATGAGCTCGGCGATGGTAGGAGATAGGCGACGGGTGAGCACAGGGTCGATAGCATGTGGTGACAGCATGAGCACGGCGGCGACGGGAGGTGTGATTAACGTTGGGATTGTCCAAAAGTCCTAGCGTCGCTCGGTGCTCAACCCACAACAAGGGCTTTTGTTCACAATGGATCGCGTTCACTCGTCGTTTTTTAGATTAACTTGAAGTGTCAGTGTGCAATAGCTTTTGGTTTTCTGTCAGCCCCAACGGCTGGTTCAAAGAACGGAGTTTGTGTGCTTGGTTGTCCAAAGTCTCTCGTCAAGACGTGAAGCAGCATAACGAAAGAAAAGTACTAACCTCCAAACATCACAATCTATTACCGCAACCTTCTCCTAGTATCCATATCTATCAAGAGAACGAGAGGTCGCTAAAGACAACAAGTGTATCAATTTTTGTGCAAGTTAGCCAAGCATCATCCTGACCGGGGTGCCTGATCCTTCTGCCTGACCGTAAACTTGCTCTGTAACACTTTATCCAAACTCCCCTGCTTGATGAACAGGCTGACAATCAGACCAGCACCATAGAGCGCAGTCATCGTAATCCAAACACCTCTGAAACCATACACATACCCGAGCATAACGTTTGCTCTCATCTCGCCCTCTGAGCCGCTCGTACTCATGTTTGCCAACTTCTCAATATATCCCTCCGCATGTTTCGCTAACTCTGCCGCATGCAGGACGTTGAGGGCCTTCAGCTGAGCCTTCATGGTATTCTGAAAGACTGTCCCACCCACCGCGACGCCGATAGCCATACCAATGCTACGCATGAAAGCGTACATAGCCGCGGCTTGACCGGCATGCTCAGGCTCAACGGCAGCCTGTATGCTGAAGTTGATGGATGACAAGATCATGCCCATGCCAAGGCCAAAGAGGCATTCGCAAACGGCCCAAATTGGTGTAGATGTCTTGTCGTCCCAAAGAATAAAGAGGCCTGTACTAAGCGTGGATATGACGAAGCCGGCCCAAATGGCCCAACAGGATTTTCCAGTCCTGGCAATAAGGACACTGACCACAGCACTGCCCGGAAGCATTAGCGTTGTGGCTGGGAAGATTGATAAGCCAGTCTGGATAGGGCCGAACAAGTGGGCAGCGCTGAAGTAGAAGGCGATGTAGTACAGCGCCATGTACAGAGCGAGACCTTGCAGCATGGCGGCCAAGTAACTAGCGGTGGCGCTGCTGTTTGGGAACAGTGCTCTTGTCAGCAACCTGTTGGATGCAAGTTGTGTTTCGTAGGCAATCGACACGAGGACACCTGTGCCGCCAAAGACGAGAGGGACGATGGTCTGGTAATCCCGCCATTCGTAGGAGATGCCGGCCCAGGAGATGCCGACAAGGAAGGCGGTAAGGCTGAAGATGAAGAAGGCATTGCCAATCCAGTCGACGCTGCGAAGTTTGGTGGTGAGGTCATTTCTGGATATTGTCAGGGCGCCGAGAAAGAAGACGGCCATTGGGAGGGCAAGTCCGCAAATGGGCAGGTTGATGTAAAAGCACCATCGCCAGGTGGCCTTCTCGACGAATAAGCCACTGTTTTTCTGTTAGTGTTGCCGGAGACCTGGTTGCGGTGACGACTTACCCCACGAGGGGACCCAGTACGGATCCCAATGCCCACGCTCCTAAGACTATTGTGAAATACTTCGGCCGTAGTCGAAGAGGGACTAGGTCAACGTAAACGAGCTGGGAAAGAGTGATGATCCCAGCGGCTCCAACACCCTGCAGGATGCGGCCTGTAAGCATGACTGAGAAGTTGTGGGCGATGCCACAGACGACCGAGCCGATGGCGAAGAAGAGGATCGAGGGTATCAACGATTCTCGTCGGCCGAAGACGTTTGACAGTATAGCGATCAAGGGCTGCAGGACCGAATGTGCGAGGAGGTATGAGGTACCGGTCCAGAAGGCTTGGGCCGCAGTACCGCTCAGTTCGAGGGCTAGGGTTGGCAAGACTGGTACCAGTATGGTTGCATCGAGGGCTACGCTATTACAGTGTTAGCTGTCTCCAACCACGTCTTCTTACAGTAGTAGCATACACCAATGAGCACACGGCGAGAGTGATCATGATCCCCAGCTCTGTTCCTGTTGGCTTCCATGGCACTTCTGAAATCTGATTCACGTCTAATGGTGTTGACTTGGAGCTGAGCTGCGACATACTGGCTTCCAAGTCAGTCTTGAAGTATGAACTTCCAGGTTTGGGAAATTGGCAGGAGAAATGGTCCATAAGTGAGTCGTACATGGTGGGCGGATAGTGCTCGAAGCTTCTTGTACGTAGACCATTCACTTGAGTGAAGGAAGACCTATTCTCGCATTGGCTAGATTGGCCTGAATGTTTGATCCGTAAACAAAGAGATCGGGCCCTGGGCGATTCATGTGGAATATGCCACCCTTCTAGAAGGGTTTCACGGCCGCCTTCCAGTGAGTGTGTTGTTTGTCACAATGACTCTCCAACCACCGCCGCATAGCAACCAAAAATTCAACCCAGTTACTCAGACTCGCTTGAGAGACTTGCTACGAATCTTGGTGAGGTCCTCTGCCAGGTTCTCTGCGGCCCAGTCAGCCATCAAACCTATTTCTGTATCAAACATGTAAGCCGCAATAGGGGGCTACCGGAAGGAGTAGATAGCCTTCGTGTCATCAAACCTCTTCATGAGCTGCGGTAGCATGTACTTGGAACTTCTGATTGATCATTACTGAGATATCTGCCTCTGCGCGTGAACTACACGACGTCGCTGTGCACGGATTTGTGGAAAGCATGGCGAATTGAAGATGGCGGGCATTGAGTCGAAATGCTTGTTAACGTCGCGCATGATGCCGGTTTCCGAAGTCTAAGCTCAGCCCTGAGAGCAAGATACAGCTTCTCACTACACGTGAAACTCAACTTTGCCATGATGAAACTCAGACAGGAATATTAGTCTGGTCTGTGCACAATTGCGGAGGCTGTTCAGACCAGAGCAGGGGGTCGAAGCTTCGTGAGCATAAAACGGAAGGAATGAGAAGGGGAGGCTAGAGGAGGGAAAGTTCTTTCCGGTTCCGACTGTGTCATTGTCGATCGCCGCACTCCAGATTCCGCCCACCGCACAAAATGTCTTTCTCGTCCCATGTAAACGATATCGGCATAGTAACCATGGCACACATATGAGAAGATAGGAGAAGATAGGAGGTGCGCTTCGAGGCGTAGAAAACGATGTTCAAACAATCTGTACTCGCAATCATGTGGACAAGTCATAAGCACATATATTCCTTTTTTGGCTGTTCATCACCACCGCAGCATGCGGCATGAGCCTTGCACGATCAAATCTCGTGCAAATGTACACCGCCTCCTCATTTTGTACCAACAGTCGCCATCGTCTTGAGGTACTGTTGCTATACATTCAATCACAAGTGCCAATGCTTCCGCTGCAATCGACTTTCTTGCCGGCGTCGTCCCGGACTAGGGCACATCATACGGCACGGTCTTGAAAGAAATCCTAATTACCACACTCAATACTCTACAGCAAATATTGGTCTGTCCTTTGACCACTGGCTTATCTAAAAGTAGATGGATTTCTCCTCTTGTAGGGCAGAGGCTCTACCTTGACCCTCTTTAATTCCATCTCTGCACCTTCAACACCAGCTCTGCCCATCACGGCAGCCATATTGTCATCCCATTTAGTCCTGAACAATGTAGCACCAATTGGATGTAGCATGTGTCGGGTCATCAAACCCCTCACCCGGAAATCGTTCTGGTTGACATTCTTCATAGCCACTTCTCGGTCGATTGGTGTGCCATCCTTTTGCTGGAGCACGACGATTGCTAGTCGATGATAGGGACTGCCTTTTTGAGCCATTGGCGGAAGCCAAGGTAGCAATATCTGATCTTCTGCAAGTTTGGCCAGGTCGACTTCCGGGGTGGTTGGGGTGAGACGGATGTTTGCAGCAAGAAAATGGCACCTGGAGTCGAAGCTGTCGGTGTCGAGATTTGGTACGTCAGGATCGACCACAGCAACTGTGATGAGCTTGGGCTCTTTGTCAAACTGCTGTATGGAGAGTTGGATGGGCTTCTCGCTCACGGCTGAGTCAACGAAGTCTCCTGGCTGTACACTTTTTCTACCAAAGTTCATCTTAACATCGACAATGGGATCACAGTGAGGTGTTACATCTGGCACGACCTTCAGCTGCGTCAATCTTTGTACTAAGATACTGCGACGATATTCCCTCCACTTGCGATCGGCAAGGTAACGGTAGATGGGCTTATTCATATCGCCTAGGAGTGGGTCAGCTCTGGCGGTATGATGATTACATGCAAGCATACCCTTCTTATCCTCAAAACGCCTTTTCACGTTAGGATCATTGATATCAACTAGAATCTTGAGATGCTCAAGCTCCCGCTGCATGCTCTCCAATCTTTTCTGCTTGTAAGCCTCACCTCCTCGATGTGTGGCGCTTCCATCGGTGGTCTGCAGCTTTGCTATTCTAGTACGCATAGTCTCGATCTGCTTGAGTTTCTCTTGACGATCCTCGATAAGAACCTTGCGTGCTTCCTGGAAGCACTGGAAGGGAAGTTGGTCGAAGGCAATTCCCTGAGACTGTGCGATAGCCATTCGTCGTCTTCGTGATCCGACAGGTGGTGTGCCAGCGGCGACCAGCTTCCTCTCAAGTCTTGGGACGAAGGCTGTTTCTGGCTTTGGGTTCTTGTAAAATGACTGCCGTTGAACCTGGGCTTCTTCTCCATATCGGCAGGACGTGGAAAGTGATCGCGTCGCCTGTGAGGGTCCCCCATGAAAGTCGAGACTTCTCAGCGACCGTAGCAGCTGCGCACCTGGCGCCCTTGATGGTGCCATGGTTGTGCTGTTGGAAGGATGATGTGTGCCAAATAAAAAATTGTTGCAGATGTCGCCAAACGCTTTCGGGCGCAACTTCCTTGCCGCCGATCAACAATATTCCCGAATTAGGAAGGTACGATAGCGACAAGAAACGCGCTTGCCGCACCACATTTTCAAGCTGATTCACGCTCACGAACTGTGTAGAAGGAAATTACAGTTTCGAGATATTTGAGCACTGGGATTCGATACGAGCTTCGCCGTCTTCGACAGGCTATCAGCAATACCGCTACCATCTTCAGCCCATCCGCGGCTTTGTTGTCAAAGTTCACCAAGATACTCGCCGCCTTCCCTTCTCTCGCAACACTTGTAACAACGTACATATCTCAAGCTGCCGGCCAGCTCCTGTTCAATGTGCATGACCACCCGAAGAATACACCTGATCAGTCTGTGTATTTTACTGTACAGTCTGTCGTGATACAAATTGTCCACTATCCTTTTGCTGAATATGTCTGCCAACTCGGGCGCTCTTAAAATCCCAGTGCCAACCTCTCTTTCTCAGACAACGCCAAACCTGCCTCCTCTCTCCTCACAGCTCCTGCTGGATCACCTACGATCTCAGACAAACACAATCCCCGACCTCCAAAACCTCCTCTCCGATTCGCTTGCTCGAACAGGCTGGACAGACCGTGTCCGCGCCCTGACCCTCGAACTCCTGCGGAGCGGCAAATGTGAGTCTTTTCCAGAACTCTTCGAAGAGGTCTTGCACAGATGTAAAGTGCCTCGGGACGCAGAACTCAAGTCCGAAGAGCCGACCAGTAAGACTGGGGGGAAGACGATACCAGGCCAGTCGAATAAGGATAAGGACAAAGACAAAGACATAGACGACGGAACAAGTACGCCGTCTGGTGCTGCGAATGCAATTAACGGCAACGGAGCTATCGCAATACGAGACGGCTGGTTTGGTCCAGATGGGCTGCCGGACGTGAAGATTCCTGTTGCGACCGTGGAGGCAGGGGTCGAGTTTCTGAAAGAAAGAGTGAGAGACGTGATTGAGATTGTGGAAGATGATTGAAGGAGAAGAACCATTTCGGTTTTCAGATTGGGACAGCCCAAGTCTGCTCAATCAGTTGCCTGTCGTAAGGATCCTGAATGGCGCTCCGTACGATTGAGTCAGCTTCAGGAGCCATGGAGATTTGAGCCACTAAGCTCGTATTGCATTTCGACTAGTGATGATTCGATCGACTGCGTAATTACGGCCTAGACTTTGCGACAGTCTTGACAACCGGAGTTTGGATTACTGGAAACGCTACCACAGCTGCAAATGTCTGGGCCCTATCTGCCTTGCAGACCACATTTCGCTATGAAAGCAACTGCTAGCGCGGAGAGCGCGATTGTTAATAGTCTCGATGGCGACGTGCTGACAGATAGAAGTGCAAACACCGTCGTAGTAATTTACAACGACAAGGACGAGAACCCACGATGCACCTCTGATCGACGAGGTGCCTCCGACAGAAAACACGAGGCTCGAGACTGGCCTTCTTCCTCGTCTTGGTGGCTCGCGCTGCGACATTTTTTCGGCCTCCACCACACGAATTCAAGTATGGCCATGCATGCACGATCAAACTTCTTGCACTTCTCTGAGAGGCGGACATTATCATATTGATGCTCAGACTCCAATGATGTCGGTTCGACATTGTCATTGTGAAAGACCTGTCCGCTTTCTACACCAGTGAGTCGGACCCAGACGATGCCGTCTAAGAGCCTAGATGGTGTGCTCAAAGTTTCTACTTGCACAATCTGAAGCAGATCTTCCGCTTCACAAATGTTGGTCTTTCTCCTGCGAAATATCTCTCGAGTCTCTATAGCTCCGCAACTTTTCGTTGCGGTCAACGAGCTTTCTGCACTTTTGGTCGGCATGATATAAGTGCCAGTCTCTCTCGTAGCTTGGCGGCCCGTGGGATATCTTGTTGCTCCAGTTCGGAACCCTTCTCGATCTGGGCTTCAAGATGATTGAGCTTTGCCTGCTTGTAGAGCATGACCTTGCGGCCGAGCTGAGAGAATTTTCGGAAGGCTAGCATTTCATCTGGAAGATCTGCGAGCAAATACTACCTGGCTCGCCCTAGCCTGCCGCAATTGAGATTGAGACTTGCTATGTTGCTAACTCTGTACTTGCACGCATTGTTGCGATAAGAAGCGAACGCCAGCGCTCTTATGCAAGTAGTCTCCTTTGCCTTGCCCACCAGCCAATTGGCGTTCGTATCGGCGAGTGGTCACATGCGCCTTACCTTTTGCCCCGTCCACGCCTGCAGGATCAAGAATGAAAAGAACACAACACACCGATGTTGATTGTCAAGCTGCCGACTCTGCTGCTGAGCAATCTGATGCTGCCGTTTCCTGCTGCAAGCCCCTGGATGTGCAGGATAAACAATGCTGTTCAGATGTTGACGCGATATAGAGTAATTAACTCAGCAGCCAGCATCATCGTCGAAGCAACAGCATATTTCTCGAGCAACCAAGATCAAACTTAATACCACCATCAGGACACGAACCTGGATTCCCGCATTTACCAAGTATCGTCTCATCGACTCTCGGCGGCAATCAACTTGCCCAAATCCAACAGCCACTCCGCGCCATGTCTTCGTCATAACAACTGCTGGCAATGACCGCCTTATAGACCAAGTGCCATCTTATTGAGCAGAATGAGCGACTCGACAGGTTTTCTGGGATCGTGATTGAGACAAACTCGAGATTTCGCAAGACGCATAGGTCTCACAGAATGCCAGACTACCGGTGTAAGAAGGTATTGGCCTAAGCAGCTTATGAATTGGTGCCAACCCTTTTCTGGACATGCTTGCAGATGGGGCCCTCGGGGAGAGTGTGGTCGCCGCAAGCCATGTGGTAAGCTGCGAACGGATGCGCCGTAAATCCACCGTGATGGGTGCTCTGAACAGGGTTGAGCTATTCTTCTGATGGTATCGTCAGGGGTTGTCCTATGCATAATGCACTCGGCGTTCGGCAAACACTGCGTGGCAAACAGGTATTACGAGCGGCTCAGACTGCAAATAGTTGCAGTCCTATCAAAACAAGATGGCAGGGCAAGCCAAGACGCCCTTGATCGAAGAATTGTTGGACGTTTGGAACCCCGCAGGACTAATTTCTAGATTCCATTTCGAAAGAAAGGGTGTCTTGTCACAGTAATGCCCTTAAGGCGCGCGACGCTGCACTCAGAAACTATGGAACCTGTACTCTTTCTTCATGCCGGATTAATGCTTTGCCAAGGCCTTCTCAACTTCGTCAAAGCCTGCCTGTTTCGTAATTGAGCTATCAAATGTGCCGATTGGGAGCATTGATGCACATCGTACCAAAAATGCATTACTGCCCCGCCAGATCTGATGCGGTGGACTCGGACTCGACAAGTCTTGGACCACCTGCGCAGCCCATACGTCGGCATTCATTCTGTCGAACGCCCGGGCAGCCTCTCCGTCTTTCATCATCGTCAGCCCACCTGGAACTACACGGTAGATTGAGTCCTGTGGCAGTGACTCCCGACCATTGGTGGCAGATTCTGTGTTCTCAAAGAATTTGCTCTTCACTCCTCCAGTCACGAGAGCAATGACACGAACACCAAACGGCTTCAGTTCCAGCCGCAGGGTCTCGGTCAGCTGGTTTGCTGCCGCCTTGGAGGCGTTGTAGACACCCAGAACAGGCGCAGCCATGTACGCAGCGCTCGAAATATTGTTCACGATCTTGGAATTTGGTGTCTTTAGTAGCATCGAGATAAATGCCCGGCTGACGGTTGACAGAGACAACACGTTCAATTCGAAGATTCTGCGTGCTTCATCGAGGTCGATGTCAAGCACAGGCATGTTGTATCCAGCTCCGGCATTGTTGATGAGAATGTCGAGACGTCCGCCAGTCAGTGCTTCAATTTGTCTTGCGCAAGCGATTATGGACTGCTGAGAGAGTACGTCGAGTTGGAGCTCTTCAATGCCGGCTGCGCGAGTCTCGGTAAGTTTGGAAAGGTTGCGGGCTGTCGCAATGACGTGGTAGCGACCGGTTTTGTGAAAGGCAAGAGCAAGGGCAGAGCCGAGGCCGCCGGAGGAGCAGCCTGTTATGAGCACGACTTGCTTTTCGGGCATTGTTGAAGGTTTGGACTGAGAGCTTAGTTAAGTGCTGTTGTTCGAGTCAATGTTTGCGGTTTGGCCATTGGCGGTTTGTTTGTGAATGGTACGATATAGCCGTAGTCGTTTTTGCTTGCGGGTGCAAGTAATGCATCGACTTGAACACCGTCAACACAGCCCATCCATGTCGGTAAGAAGACATGCCGCGTTTGCTGCAAGGACTGTTCCGGCAGGTGGCCTCAATACAGTTTCGCAATGTAGTTTTGCGGCTTCCTTGTCGATCAAGTTAATTCGTTGCCTCTGCGCTCTCATGCTGCGCCCGTCAGCCAATTCAGTCGACCACAGGCGGCCTTGCATTAGCGCTACATGGATGGGGGGTTTTCAATTCCAAGCAGCTCTCTAAGCTTCATTTCAACCGACGCATGGGTGGCCGAAACCCCTTAGGACAAGCACGGTGATACTTAGTAGCACTGCCGAACTGTGCCTACATAGTCCTCGTTTCCTGGATTGTTTTGGCCGGTGTACGGACAGCGCTGCAGTAAAAGAACATTCTAGAGATCTGTGCTACACACGGTCTGTCGAAGCACAAACTGTAATTAACCACAAGAAAACGCGTATTACGTAATCCCACCTGTAGTTGGAGATTTGCACCAATATTGATTTGCATCACCACGTCAATACCACCATTGTCAATCGCAGTCGCTTACAACTCAGCCAACTCTTCATATTAGCAATGGATAAAGAAAACATCATTACCCAGGCCCTCAAAGACCTCGATACCGGTCGTTTTTCCTCCATCCGAGCCTGCGCAGCCGCATATAACCTCCATCATACCACCTTGTCGCGTCGTAGACGTGGCCAGCAAAGTCACGTCGCCAGTCACTCCCACCAACAGAAACTCACTCCCTTACAAGAGGATATGCTAGTTAAATGGCTGCTCGAAGCTGAGCGAACAGGACACTCGTTCAACCACCGCCTATTACAAGAAATGGCCTCTATCATCCACAGCGCCTCTGGTGGTAACGGCCAACTGGGAAAGCTATGGGCAAGAAACTTCGTAAGACGACACCCGGATCTACCCTTAAAGAAGGGTGCTGTAATAGCTAGGCCAACGAGTTCATAATCTCTATTCTCCAAGCTGCCGGTCTCGACATCTTATCGTCAGACGCTGGGAATGTCGACGACATGCCTCACCTTACCGACGATGTGACGCTGTGTTACATTAACGCGACTCGTTGTCTTACGATCGCTGCTAAAGCTGCTCATGAAACGCTGCTCGGCCTTTCCCTGTTGACCACCGCGGCTATGGTGTTATTCGCAAGGACATCAGACGTTCTATGCACACTGTTAAATGAGTCCTCTGGACCTCTCGAGTGCAACCCGACTACATTTTCAGCATATTGACTTGCCGCTACACAGAGGTATTGGACGTACTTCTTGATCACGGACGACGACAATTTCTGGAACTTCAACGCGCCAGCTCTCATGAGGATGGAATGAGCTTAGACCTTGACAACGCGATGGAAACTGCGGTGACTGGTTTGCCGAGCGTGGTGAGTGTGTAAACCTCATCTGGCAAACTCAACAATGTTCACTGGCTTCTTCGCCAAGCTTGTTCCTCGCCATCAACCAGCGCTGAGCCGTGTCATCATCGTCACGACAGGAGCTTTGAAGTGCAGCCATACCGCAATTGGCCTGACTGGCTCGCCAGAAGGCTGAGACAAGTACACCGATTTGTTTGCGTCGTTGTGTTTCAACTATAGCATCAGCACAAAGCCTAAAGCTGGGTGCTCAGGCTGCTCAGTCTCCAGGCGGCCTCAACGCAGTTGCGAAGATCGACATGGATATAGGGCTCGCCGCGCCATGTGTGATGACCGTCTGCGATTTTGTGTGGGCGGTCACACCGAGAAGCCGCAGAGTGAAATGTCTCGGCACCAAACGAGCAGCCGAAGTAAAATTTTGGGAGCGCGAAATTTTAGCCACGATAGAGAATCCTAGGACAGCACCCAGTGAGATCAAGCATTACGGATGGACAAGTCGAATTGTAAGGAGGGCAACGCGGCGAACGTAGAAATAGGCGTTAGGAGCAGGTGAAAGCTCTCGGACCCAAACCTTCTGATAAGTCTGTATATAGAACACTATCAGAATTTATGAGATACCCCTTGATTCGCATTGTGCGCGATGTAGTAGATATCACTCGAGTAGCTACTGCTGCCGTTACTGATGCAGATCAGAGCTGCTCCTCGATTGTATTTCTGAACATCACCTGTACATGCTGATCGGCTTTCCTTTCAGTGGAAAGCATGCTTCTGGTCTCAATAATGAATCTTCGTGAAATCCAGTAACTTAGTGTCCCGTGCTCACCGCGTCGCTGGCACATGTCTTTAGCTCATTAGCTTCCTCTAACCCGAGCGCCTTAGCTGACAAATACTGCCGTAGCACATTCATATAATGACATTCTCAGAAACAAAAACTCCCCTCTTCGTCTGCTCTATATCTAAATGCGACTGATCGTCCGTCATTGACCTCTTCCTCTTATGCCTCGCTGATGTTGCTATCTTTTCAAAATGGTTGTTTTGTTCATTACCCGGAGCACAGTAATTTCGAATCCAAGGATGCTGTAAAAGTTCATTAGTCGAAAGACGTCCGTCGGCATCGTACGTGAGAAGACCCTGCAACAAATCGAGGACTGACTCAGCTTCCTCGAGCTGCATATCGGGGTGCCTGACCTCCAGCCATCTTTCTCGTAGCGGTGGATTAAGAGCAGTGTACTCCGCAAGTGATTCAGGAATGTCGGGGCCTTTAGGTAGCTTGCGCTCGCAAACTTTGACGATTGATGGATAAAGTTTGGGATCGAAGCATTCTTGAGGTATTCTTTTATGATCTTGTGAGTTGATTGAGAGAGTTTCATCAGCATCTTGGTGGGGATCATTGTTGTTGCTTTGACAGCCGTCGGACGTTGTGCTGTGATTATCACCTTCGGGTAAGTCTTGGGCTTCATTATCATAAAAGAAATCATCATCCACGTCAAACTTTTTCAGCTGTCCTTCTTCGTCAAAATATACTCCGTAGCGTGGCCAACTATGCCTTAGCTTGGATGGAAGCGGACCTAGAAGCGAGAATAGCTGAATGAGGTGTGCGTCGTCGCGAGCATCTTTTTTGTATATGAAACCCAAATCGAACGGATAGCTATTCGTAAGAACATTATAGACAAGACAGCCGAATGCCCAACTATCTTGCGCCATGGAAATGTGCTTATCAAGTATCATTTCGGGGCTCCTGATTTCGGCTGGCGTTTCTGGTTTGTTTGGTGGGTCGTCCTCGAAAAAGCCTGAACTGACCAGTCAGTACCAAATAAATACATTATTGTAGTGGGGTATTGTTTACTATTTCCCAGGTCTGATAGCTTCACCTTACCATCTGAGGAGAGGAAACGATTTAAAGGCCGGTTTAAAGTGAGGTGTCGAGGATCTCCTGGTTGCTGAGGACCACTGATACGTTTGACATCCACAGAAACGTGGTCAAAGGGCTGGCACAAGATATCCATGGGTACCTGGGACAAATCCTTTACGGAAAAAAGCACGTTTGCAGCATAAATATCTCCGTGAACCAGTCCAACGCTATGCATATAGTCAAGGCCGAGGAGTACTTGATACACAACTTTCCTGGCGCATGGAAGCGTCAAATAGGCTGCTGTATCGAAGCCAGCTGAATCCTCTAGTATATGAGGAATGCTAGGTCCCAAGATTTCATACGCCAAGCAGTCATGGTTACCATTCGGTCCCCGTATGCTGAAATGATCCTTGAGCATCGTTATGTAAGAAGAGCCTGGATGTTGTCCTGTATTAGCTTGTAGTGCATCGTAACACTGGATCTCTTTTGTGCAGTCGCTGTCTGCTCGCACAAGTTTGAGCGCCACGAACGAACCAGCTGTTCTTGCAAGTTCTGTATTAGGTTTCTCAGAATTAGGCTCACAGGGATACTTACTTGTTGTCATTTGCGAGCCAGACAGTGGAGTATCCACCGTAACCTAGCTTTCGCAAGATTTTGTACCTTCCATTGCCAACAGTATCACCGAGATATGTAGGATGCAGCCCACCTGGAACGTAATCCTGGACACATTCGACAGGCTCTGTAAGATGCTCAAAAGCATCACCCTCCATCTCATATTTGTTCCCTGGATTGTCCATCCTGGTAGAATGTACGAATGAGCTTTTGTGTTCAACAATACTCAACGTTAGCCATAGGGATGCAAATATCAAAGATGCGAGTTTAGAAGAAGCATTCGACTCGCGCACGTGACTTGCAAAACTGTATACCCCCTTTGGTGACCTTGAGACTCTTTCTCTGAAAACATTGACTTCCTCTCCAGCACCCCTTTAAGACATCAGTGTCAGCTCTGACAGCGTGTACCCAGACATATAAGCCTCGGAACCCGAATTGCGTTGCAAATGAACCCATGACCGTTAGTGACAGGTTCATGCCTTAAGACAGGTTGCGGCATCTCGCTTATGCAAGCAAATAAGCGACTGAACCAGCTCACAACATAGCATACATCCGCAGAGTCGGATTTCGAGCTTGGGAAGAAGGTGTGACGTCTCTCTTTCGTTGAGACTCCAACGTCATGAAACGTCGGTCTCTCCTCACAGACGGATTGTTTCTACACCCAAAATCATCGTTTCTTTGCTTTGACTCAGGCACAAAGAGCAGCTATAAGAAAAACATTTTCCCAAATTTGAAATGTACAACTTGTGCCGTCATTCAAGCTGCAATCAGTTGCGTTCACCAACCCCAAATTCAAATCACATCAATCAGACCAGCGACCCAACCTGATTGATGACATCCCTCCCGCAAATGCTTCTTACCTTCTCTTCAAGCTTTCCTTTCATCGCCCTCTCCTCCAGCTCACTCCAAGTCAAATGCTTTGGCCCTCGAATATATATTGGCACTGAGATGAGCTTAACGCTCACTAGATGGAATGTCAGCATCGCTTCACATATGTCATAGGCGTGAGACTGTCAACCTTCTATCCTTTCAGTCACGAAGATATGATGATCGGGCTCTGAGAACATGGTGAGGAAGATCAGGCTCATGGTACGTGATGTAACGGTGTAGTAGATATGAAGGAGTAAGACAGATCTTGCTGCTTCTACAAGAATGATGATGAGCTGATCGACTCAGAGGGTGAAGTGCGCCGCCAGGCCTTGAATCATATAGATGATGGTCCTGATAGAGTTGTCAGCGTGCGTTCAGACCCGACAAAGTTCTCGATGCGGCTTCAGATCGAATTTTGTTCCAGATCAGGTGAACTTACCGATCGTCTTCAGATCGGAAGCGTCCTCAACGAAGGCCGGCATGCACATCACCTTGAGCATCATCGATGCCATCCCTATTCAGCTTCTGATTGTGCCAAATCAAAAGTACCATCCTCTCGTGAGTCCACAGATCTACAACAGTTCTGCACCTCAACCATGGTCAGTATGTGCCGCGTTCAAGCACATCACAAAGATGTCCTTGGTTGTGCAAACAAAAAATTGAGAAGAAGCCCACTGAAGGAAATCCGGGACGTGAGGACTGGTCAGTCCGTCACATCCAAGCCCAATCACCGGAATCATGGTTTCCGTCGTGCCTTGCGTGTGAACCAGGCCTTCTTCCTAGCTTCTTCCTCGTTGTTTTTGCCCCTGCACTTAATGCAATCGACCTGGATGTCGCAAACCAGAACAGGCCGCGGCCTGTACCTACTGGCCTACCTTGGCGGCCTGTCTTAGTTTCTTCGCTATTGCCTCTCCCGCAGATTGGTCGGTCAGTCGTGCAAGGATGCAGTTTGCAATCGCCAGAGGTCGCTTCATCATTCAACGCGGTCAATCCTATCTTTCCTTCAGACACCCATAAAATTCCTTTTCGCGGGTCGATAGTCCTCTCTCCCCTCACGTAGCGCGGATTCCCTGGGTATAGACCTTGGGGAGAGATCGGGTCGGACCGAGCCGAGCAATACACTTGCACTTACCGTGCGTGTAGTGTACGGTGGGCCCTTGTAGTGTATTTAAGTGGCGACCGCCACCGGGCATTTCACTCCGCCTAAACTTCGCCTGTTCTGTAGACGAGAATGTGTACGACATGGGAGATCTGACCGTGTAGAGTCGTAGATAGCGGGCGGTTTGGCGAATTTCGCTCGTTGCCGCACTTAGTCGTGGGTGAACGCTGTCTGTGCTGGATTGTGCAGGGGCATTGGACATAAAAAAGGGCAGAGTCACGCAGATGCAAGGGGCCTGTGAACGGTTGGGCAATGCGGTTGGCCGCAGAGGAATAGGGAACGAGGACAAACAACAAATTCTAAGTTAGACGTCGATATGCAGCAATGACCTGTGTCAGGGTTGCTGATTGACTTGAGCCCGTTGTGAGACTCGACAACCCTGGAGGGAAGTTGGCAGGTTATGGAACTCCTGAGGATTGAGAGTACCGACGCAAGGCATGAGGACTGATCCAAGCAATACCTTAGATTACCTATACATAGGGTAGACATGTCCATTAGCAAATTATGCTTATCTTTAAGCCTCAGAACCGCAGAGTTGTTCTGTTGTCCGTCAGCTTGGACCTCAGCAACTTTACTGCAGTGACGCCGCCAGAAAGTGACCAGACAAAGCGTTCAGACCGCTTCGAACCTGGTAATTCCTACTCAATGCCGTCGCTTATCTCGTCTAGACTTTGACTGGGCACGTTTAAATGTCGCCTCGATCCGGTCCTACTCCCACTGCCGTCAAAGACGAACGGGCCAGCATTATTTCTTGGAGTCAGCGGTCCTTCACCAGCTATAATCTGCTCGGCATTTGGCGACTCTGTTCGTGTCCTTTGCTGTGCCAGATGATCTTCCATCTCGGTCTCTGTTGGCCTCGCTGGCATCGGAATATTGTTCATCGATGGAGAAAGATTGCTGTTGTTTTCGGAGGAAGTAGTCGTCTTGTCCCTCTCATGTCGTCTGGACAGCAGCGATGAAGTGCTCATGTTTGGCTGTGGAGGTGGCGCAGTTGTGGCATCAGTAATCTGAGTGTCGTCGCCATTTGCGTTGAAGTCGGCTGCTGCAGGTGCTCCTTCAGGTGCGTCTGCGACGATTTCGGGAGTTGCTTCCGTGCCCGGACGTTCGCCCTGATCAATGTGAAGATCTTTGTCCGGATCGGCCGACTCTTCCTCTGCCCACTCTTCCATGTCTACGTCCACATCTGCCTCGAGGTCGGTGTAGGCTCTGCAGTTGGGACATTGGAACTGCGGATACTGGCTGTTTCGTCCTTCAAGCATCGGCCGTATACACTTGTAGTGCCAGACGTGGGCACATGGGGCTACAAAGAGGGCTTGACATGGCTGGACAATATTAGCATTGGGTCGCAGTAGGCTGCTTCTCGTGACTTACCAAAACATTCCCGAGGCAGATGGAGCATTCGCCAGAGTTTGCACCTGCAGCCGGCTGATCTTTGGCCAAGCCGCGCAACTGTGCTTGCCTTTGCTTGTTAAACGTGTTGGGCTTCTTCTGCCATGACCTGTTGCACTCTATGCGGATCTTGACACATCTGAAGATCATCTCTTCACCGCCGCGGAAGTCTATGCCGAGCTGGACGATGTCCCCGTCTTTGATCGGGTATAGTCTCGACTCCTGGTTTGGCTGGCTCAACCTGATATGGTTGAGAAAGGTCCCACTCGAGCTGGCTACATCGCGGATCTGCCACTGACCATCGACAAAACTGAACTCGCAGTGCTTGCGGCTGACGACTTTGGATTTGAAGCCAACTGGTGCATCTGACGGACCAGACGGGTTTGCGGCAGGAGGACCTTCTCTTTCCGAATAGCGACCAACTCGTATTATGCTGCCTTCGCTCGGAAGAGTTCTCGAAATGGGAGTGAAATTTAGGGATGGTCTTCCGAGCCTGTTATGATCTTGATGTGGAAAAAACCGAATGGTGGGCAAGCCTTGTTTGGGGTCAGGATTTTCTCCATTCTGCGCGGTGCCACTTGCAGTCCCTGTCATGGTCGCGGATTCGGGCATAGCTTCTGATGTCTGCCTCCTCGACGAAGAAGAAAGCCTGGTTCTGGTCATGTCATCTGGCTCTGTAGCAGCAGGCTGGGTTTGAGCAGGAGTTGCCTGGGTATCCTGCTCGCTGGCAACCCGCACAAGTGGCAACGTCGCCGAGTCTGTCAATTCGACCGGCCTGGAATGTGAACGGCTCCTTCTCCTTCCCTCTGCAAGTGGAGGATTCTTGGATTCTTGGTAGCTAGTAGATCGAACGAAAAAGTGTCTGGGTGAAGTTCGAGGTGCGGCGACTAAACCCGCCGAAGGCGAATGATCTCGGCCGGACAAACTGCGCAGATAGCTGAGACCACGTCTTCTTGTGGAAGGTGATGAAGGATTATTGTTGGTTTCTGCAGAATGAGAATATCGGGGCTGTGGAGGAGGAGCCAGCGCTGGCGACAGCATTGTGAGTTGGTAGTCGTTTGAAAAGCCAACGCTTCAGGAAGCCGCAGGTGGACGTGCAGGCGTCGCTCGTGGTTCGTGCTTGCTCGATCGGGCGATTTTGGAGGGCGAAAGGGCAACTCCAAGCCTATGGCGCCCAAGCCAATGATGGTATGGAGCCTTGCCAGTGTCCCTGCTCCTTTGTACTTCCAAATTATTGTCTCGATGCACCCTCAAACACTATGACTAGGTTACGCTAGAGCATTAGGCAACCTTTGCCTGATTGTGGGATCTGGTGACCTGGGAGTATACTTTGTCTGGTGTCTTGGGGGGACTTTGCGAGTCACTTAGTGTGTTGGCTGTTTGGGATGTAAACCAGTCGGCAGACAGAGAACGAAATGAAATTTGACTAGTCAACGAGCAGCACAGGTTCTACATATCGACTCCCCTCCAGCCCTTCCAGGCTGCAGCTGGGCTTTGGTACCGTACATCAAATGAATTCCTCCCTGATTATCGCTTGCACCACCCTCGCGTTCTCCTAGAGCAGTAATATTTCAGCGTGGTGGCCCAATACAAATTTAGTTTGCAGAGACTTGGATAAAGTAGCCAGATCGAGACCCTGCCAAAGTCAGCAAAGACCCCATAAGACCATTCGCGACAACTGCAAGTTCGGTTTAGCAACGTGGAACTCCAGACACGGGCAAACGAAGTCCAGCCGAAAATAGCAGAGCCTCCAAGGCCAATGAAGTTCTCGACCTTTTTCGCGCAATCAGCCGCACGGATTAAGCCGAAACACACGTCACGCAGCCGTGGTGGTCACGACTGGAGTGTTTCTGACAGCGGTTGACAAGGGTGGGAGATGCCTCGATTTGGTGCGCTAGGTCAGCCCGATTGAGGTATTTCGTGCACGACCCGTCCATGTAATACATCTCATGCCCTGTATTATGTCAGCGTAATTTCCCTTCTATGAAAGTTCGACCCTCTCGTCAAAAGGCATGGAAGGCATCCCGTGATTTGTCTATGTGAGCTGGCAGCCGACCTCCCTCCTGGAAACGTAGCCTAAAAATTCCCAACCCAAGATGTGGCCGCGTTTGTGCCTCAGGCAGCACAAAAAGGCGCCTTTGCTCGGAGCGCGGATGTTGCCGCTTAAATTTCGCCCGTTGAGTTTCTCACGTTTGTCGTGCAGGCGACGCATCGCTGTTTCACCAACAATCAATCTCCCCTTCACCATCCGCCATCATCATCATGAGAACAACTGCTGTCCGAGCACTGCGCAATGCCAGAAATGTCTCGAAGCGCTCGATAGTGCCTGCACGCACATACGCAACAGCGCGCGATCCTAACCACAGAGATCCGGCCGAACTCGACCAGATAACGACCCTCCCAAATGGCATGCGAGTAGCTACAGAATCTTTACCGGGGCCTTTTTCTGGCGTCGGGGTCTATATAGATGCTGGCTCCCGCTATGAAGATGAATCATTACGAGGCGTCTCTCACATTGTCGACCGACTAGCCTTCAAATCCACCAAACAGCGATCAGGCGATCAAATGCTCGAGGCGCTGGAATCGCTAGGAGGAAACATACAATGTGCTTCATCAAGAGAAGCGCTGATGTACCAGAGCGCTACATTCAACTCTGCCGTCAACACTACCATCGGTCTCATCGCCGAGACGATTCGAGACCCTCAAATAACTACTGAGGAAGTCGACCAGCAACTCGACACGGCCGCATACGAAATCAACGAGATATGGAGCAAGCCAGATCTCATCATCCCAGAACTCCTACACATGGCCGCATACAAAGATAACACCCTAGGCAATCCTCTTCTGTGCCCAAAAGAAAGACTACCATATATTAACAGGCCCTTGATTGAGAAATATAGAAACACGTTCTACCAGCCAGAAAGAATGGTCGTCGCCTTCGCAGGCACGAAACATGACGATGCAGTAAAGATGGTCGAGAAATACTTTGGGGACATGAAATCTCAGTCCCTTTCACAACCGCAATCAACAACGCAACAACACAACATCAACATTCCCCCACCCCAGCCTCAGTCAACCTCCTCCAAAATTCTCTCCAAACTTCCCGGTTACAACAACTTCTCAACGTCTGCGCCGCACCAAGCAACCGTCTCCCCCCTTGACCCGTCACTCTTGCAACCGGTTTCCAACTCAGCCCTCACGGCACCATCTCACTACACAGGCGGCTACCTCGCACTTCCACCTCTCCCTGCGCCTCAAAATAACCTCAGCATACCCCTCTCCCATCTGCACATCGCATTCGAAGCCCTGCCCATATCTAGTCCAGACATCTACGCCCTAGCCACCCTGCAAACCCTCCTCGGCGGCGGCGGGTCATTTTCCGCTGGCGGACCCGGAAAGGGCATGTACAGCCGTCTGTACACCAATGTCCTGAACCAACATGGCTGGGTCGAGAGCTGTGTAGCTTTCAATCACAGTTACACCGATAGTGGGCTCTTCGGAATTGCCGCGTCCTGTGAACCTGGGAAAGTGGGATTGATGGTTGACGTGATTTGTCGCGAACTACAAAATCTGACGCTCGAGGGCGGATTCACGAGTCTCCAGGCGCAAGAAGTCAACCGAGCTAAAAACCAACTTCGGTTTTCGCTCTTGATGAATCTGGAATCTCGACTCGTGGAACTTGAGGATCTGGGACGGCAGGTGCAGGTCCACGGCCGCAAAGTGGGCGTGAAGGAGATGTGCGAGAAAATTGATGCGTTGACGATCGCGGATTTGAGGAGAGTTGCGAAGCACGTCTTTGGGGGCATGGTGGAAAACAGAGGCAAGGGTACTGGTGCGCCGACTGTGGTGGTGCAAGAATCCGAGGATGAGAGTGGCAGGAAGAGACCACCCATCGCTTGGGAAGACGTTCAGCAGCGGATATCGAGGTGGAAGCTGGGCAGGGCGTAAGCTGCTTTGTAGTATTGTATAATCGTACTGTATCATAGAGCGCCGTCACTGGATCAAGCGTTTTCACTTCTCAGCTGTGATACTCGCGCAACCATTGGCTCACTAGTCTGTGCCGGTGGCACATTGTCATGGATTGGTCGTAAGACAACAGTAACCCCTTCTTATTCGGTGCCAAGACGGGGAAAATATGCATCAAGCTCGCCGCCTCAAGTTCCCTCTATCATAATGAGAATAATATTGAGCGGATTATGGCATTAATGATGGAGTTGTTCCCGTCATATATTAGATACTAAAGTCCCTGGCCACCAGCTTGACTCTCATTCCTCCCATAATCTTCTCCTTTGCCTTCCGTCCACTCGCCGTCTTGATTCTTTGCATGCAAGATTGCATGTTTCCCGCTACTTCGTCTGCTTCGTCGTTCCCAACGGCAGCAGGAGCTGCTTCCGCTACATAGCACTCGGCGGCAAAGTCAACGAAAGACCACGCCGTTGTGTCTGGAATGCCGGCTGCGGTCTTGGGCATGCTGCTCAGCGTCAAGACGAGAAGACAACTGACGAGAATAATTCCCATTACCGCCGTGTACAGCAAGACACTCCATGGCGCGACGGATAAGCCGTAGTATGCTGTCGACAGGCTCGCGGTGATGTAGAGTCCTTGGTCCTCAGGTAGGCCGTCGAGGACTCTGTCGGGAGAGGGGACAAGAGTAAACGGAGACATGTACGTGGGCTGGAAATAGTACAAAGGCATTGCCATGAGGTTGTGCAAACTCAACCCAGCCTGAGCTGCCGTGGGAGATGATGTCTCCGCGAGGGTCAAGTAGCTGGAAACGAACGACACAAACTGTGAGGCGGCGGCGCTCTGAGAACCTAGACTCGACTTGGCGGCTAATGTCGTGTTGTACACCGACAGCATTTCAGCGGCAGAAAGGGAGTGTTCAGTTGGTGAGGACAGGTGGGAGACAGAAATCGCGGACAGATTGGCCCGGGAGCAATGTACCGTCCCGCGTCGCACATAGCTGGCCATTGTCGCTACCCAGCCGGTAGACGACTGCCATGATGTGTCTTCAAGGCATGATCCTTGCAGGCTTATAGGGCAATGAACATATTTCGCGTTGACTGCATTCTGAGAGTACTGGAAAATACAAAGTTGAATTGCACTATTGTCGGTGCCGAGCACTATGCAGTCGCGGTCGCCCTGAAAGCGCGCACCGGGTTTCAGGTTGGTAAAGTCGAGCTGAAGACCGCGGACCGAGTGTAACGTGTACGCAGGAGCCGATGGGAGAGTGGTGTTTTCGGTAGGCCAAGGTGTGACAAGCTTGAGTCCACCGTGCAGAAAATACCCACTACCGCAAGCATTGCTGGAGAAGATATCCGACACGGTACAATCAGAGTTGTCCGAGTCAACGACCGGTGTACTCCAGGATACCTCTTTGGCTTGAAGGAGACCAGAGAAGTCGCTCGCCATGTACATTGGGGCTATCTGAGCAAAGTCGAAAGCATATGTGGAGTTGAAGTTTCCGATGCCAGCAGCAACAGGGAAAGTAGCACGGTCGTTAAAGTAAAGTCCAATGTCGACTCTGCTCAATAGCACAATTCCCATGGCAGGTAGGACAGTGGAAATTAGGATCCTGAGCCAACTCAAGCTTCTTCCTCCACTAGTATTTCTCAGTATGAGACGAATCCAAGCCCAAAACCCACTGCCCGAGTGTAGAGCAAGAAACGTTGGGAGAAGCGTACCGTCTCTTCTCGCTAGAAGCATCCACAGTGCTCTTTCGGTGCAAAGGCCTATCAACATTCCAAGACAGAGGGCGGTCACCTCGGACAGCGTGCGAAGAACAGCCAAGGTATTGCTAGCATTCAGAGCTGTAAAGGAGAGATAGCGAAGGCTCGTGGTGCCAAACGCATAGCAGACGGTAAGACAATACGCAGCTATTGCCACAACAGCTTGAATCCAAGTTGGGACAGACTGCCTGAGTGGCGAGGATGACTTCTTGAGCTCAAATTTAGCGCCTTTACGAGTGGCAGGCTCCGCCGTAATGCCATTGTGAGAATTTGCAGAGGTCGTAACGGGCAGGCGATTTTGATACGTTGACGGAGCACTGACAGCTTCTGAAGACACCTTGTCTGTTGAAGACGGCACGGCATTGACAACGTAGTCAGCGACATGTGTTTCCGCGTCCCCTGGCTGAGTTCCTCGCTCTTGACCATCAGAAATGAGCTCAGCCTCGCTCTCTGATTCAGCCTGATTTGTGTGAGACGCACCTTGAAATAGGTCCCCAGCGGCCGGGGTTGGCGGGATCATGGCAGGACGCTCACTGTCTGAAGGAGGAGTCACTTGACGCCGAATATGTGAATGAGGTGCGTGGCGCAGTGAGGATTCACAGATGTAAAATCCTCAGCCAAAGACACGATGTACCGCTCAAGGCTATGAACCCCACCGCTCAGAAGGGTTCCAAGCAAGCAAGCGAGGCCAGGCGTGAGTCCACAATTCCATGTATTGCGTGCCATCTGTAGCTCGGTTCTGAGAGCTGAACATGTCCAATGCGGCAATAGCTCACTTAACATAAAGTGGTGCAGCTGAAACAAGGATGTGGTCTGGACCGCCTATCTTATCTCATTTGCCTGGTTATACGAGCACATGACTGGCGAGACCTCGTATACTGTCTTGGCTTGAGGCGGTCGTGTACGAAGAGCCAGCCGATCCAGGCCGTGGTGTCTTCAAGTCGGATTTGTTAGTAGTCAGCATTTCAAGAGCATAACATCAGCCTCACAGTAAGAACTGATCTGCCGTTCTCATGCTCCCAACTATGTGTACGTTGCAAGGACTGTGCTATCGCCGAATACACAAGGTGTTTCCACCACAATGGCCGTGCTGCCTTGTTTTTTGGTAGCCTTTCATTTAGTCACCGGAATTCTTGTCGTGAACCGGAGAACGGAAAACCCGTATGTGCACACCGAAGGTCAATGATGAGTACAGCTCTTTGAATGACAGCACTGAGAAGCACGATACAGGCTCGAATCATGCACTCAGACCGACCCCGCCTTGCTGGATGCATGCGTGGCATCTGCCATTGATCAATTCACTTCCACTTACCTAGATAGCTATTCAACCTCCTCGTTTGACTATGGCAGCGTCGCTTCTGAGATCAACAGCGCTGCAAGCGGGTTGACATCGTACGGTGTAACTGTATCCTCCTTTGTACCCAATCCTTCGACCTTCACTGGGGCAAGTACTTATTCCGGACCGTACGTCTCGGACGTTACCAGCAGTTATGCAGAATACACTGCTACGCACACAGCCCCAGGTGGAAGCGCTTTTTCGTTTAATACATCGAGTTTCTGGTCCACCGCAACGACTTCTGGAGGTGCGTGCCACTTACTTGAAATCTTCGATTTGGCTACGCTGATCACATCATACAGGGACTCCAACATCAACCGAAGGCACAGTTAATGAGGCGTCATCTGGTGTGGTCACTGCGTCGGCGACACAAATATCGTCCATCTCCGGATCCACAGGGTCCGTCCTAAGACAAATGAACTTTGTTTCGATCGTGGGAGGAATTGATGTGCTCTTTTGTATCTTGTTTTTTTTGTGAGACTGTGAAAGCGCTTCGGCAGGGATCATATAGTGGCGCCGGTAGGATGACAGCCTATTTCTTCGTCCTTTTGTCGTGTTCTCTCGTTCTGTTCTTCCAGCATCTTTTGATTAGTTCGAATTCCTCCCGTAGCTTCGCTCTGCTTGGCCATCATATTTACTAAGCTCGCCACCAGCGACGTCATCTCCTTCCATTGTGCTTGCGGACGCTCGGCCGATCTTCTTTGCCTCATCCATAACCTCGTTACGCGTATGGCCTTGCCTGCTTGGAGGCTCTGGATTCTCCTTGCGACCTCGCCTCGACCGTGGCCGTAACCTTATCGTTGCTCCACTTCGGGATGTCTCTAATGAAAGAATACTTTTAAGACCACCTAATAATTTAACTTACTTGAAGTTTCTACATATAAGAGAGCGAGCGCTGTCCAAGCTACTTGGTATAAGTACACTCATGGACTAAAGAGCAGTGTTGGTTAGCGTAATATTTATAGATTAGCGAGGTAAAAGATAACAACGATAAAGGAGGGCAATGGAAGGGTGAAGCAACGTTGAAAGCGGCGGCTCAAGGGTAAGGGAGAGGTAAGCGCATTGAAATTTATGCTCCTCACGTAGTGCCAAGACAACCTTTCTTCAACTCCTGCGGCGGATGGCTGGTTGAAAGAACGCTTACATCTCGACCTAACCACGTTCTTTCAGAAAATCGATGCCATCGTGACTAAACACAGTTCTCGCCAAGTGCGGCAGCTTGACGGCACAACCGAAAAGAAAATTAGCAAGACACACCCTTCCTCCACCTCGATCAATCAGCCCGACCTCGACCGCCTCTTCAAGTACGCCGACTAGCTCCAACCGAGGAACACAAAAATCTTCGTGATGTGATTCCAGCTGTACCCCTCAGCTGACGGCGGCGGTGTCTCCCTGAGTGCTAGAGAAGAGGTCATATTCGACACGTTTGCTTAAAAAGCGATGTAGATGAGCCGTCTGAATACGTTGATATCTTCGCATCAGCGAAAGTGGACACCTTTGGATGTGGATTTACGTAAATGACTGATCTACTGCAACAAAGGGCGTTTCTACTTCATTGGAGACTGGTACAAGGAAAGCTTACCTTGAGGCCGATCTTGCGGAGGACTCAAAGCCTCGGGATGAGTACTTGGGACTATGGAGCATAGAGTCTGTGACAGACCTGTCGAAGTATCCGATCTGACATTTAGACTCTCTAATGTAGAGACTGATAAATCGACATCATGTCTCGTTGAACCTGATCTACTGAGCACTGCGTCTCAAAGGTTGAACACGATCTGTACAGCCTTGCAGAATTAAATACGCCGTCCAAGGCGTGATGTGAAGTGTATTGGTCCCAGGTTTGAGTGCTTCAACGATGAGCTGTGGTCAATTTTGACGGGAGCAGAACTTCAGATGACGCTGCAAGTGGCAGTCAACCAATGACGGCACTTAGCTCAGACAAATCACCCTCTACAGACCCCGACGCAGAGTTTTGGCCCGTCCTTCGTTCCCAACCGAACAGTCCCAGCTCTATACCTCTGCCTGTGGACGGCTCTTTCGTTCGTTTACTGCCGTACGCGCTCAGAGGCCAACGTCCAGGCGTCTACGTATCCGCTTCTCATGGCCAAGCCGATCGAACAACACTTCTTGATCACGGTGCATCTATCGCAATTTTCCGTCGAAGCGATGGAGAGCTCCTGTGGGGCCCGTTCTGGAACTTTTCACCAGCGGAAATATTCCTGGTGTGGAAGGCTATGATAGACAGAGGGAGCGGGGAAGTTGACCGGGAGGGGGTGGTGGGAGAGTCTGGCTGGTTTGCTGAGCAAAGAGACATCGAATGGCGGGTGAAGAAGATTTGAGCCTATGTGGATGACGCAGATGGGAATGCATTAGAGATGTGCAATAAATGGACAGAAGGCTTTCTACCTGACGCTTGATATATTGTCGATATGTTTATGTTAAACTATGAAAAGGGTTGCACATCAACAAGCTGAGACCCAGGAGGGTGAGCCCTAGAGCTCAATGCAGCCTTTCTGCCTCTTTAAATCGCCCGATCTAGCGATGGGTTCTATATCAGGTACCCTACCAAGAACCCTCCCAACACAACTGGGTGCGGTAAGACCCCTCTTGGGTTGCCCAACCCTACCGGACGGGAACTCTAAGCGAAGGGTTCGGTGCCTCCGTTGAAGGCGTAATTTTGCTCGCCAAACAAGTAAAGGAATGCTAACACCAGGTATTTGTAGATATTGCACCACACTGATAGTGTTTACAAACTTTTGCGGTACACAGCGTGATATTATAGTTATGTCTCGAAAAATCGGAAGTTCAATTGTCACAGAACGTGCGGAGAATGTGGTTATTAAACAGAAACTCTCTGAGTACCTTCCACAAGCCCGTAGAAAATCTCCTTCGTCATACTCGGTGTCAAGAACTCACAGTCCGAGAGTCCTGAACAAATACCGAGATAAGATATTACACGAGCTCACACATCGAATACGTGCCATTTTTGTCTCCCCAATCCTCGAGTCCAGTAGAATTGTTGCATTTGTGGATCCCAGCGCCACCAAAGCAGCACACACACCATCGTCAGCAGAACGGAAATTAGGAACAGGACCCAGATATATGGCGAGACAATGATCTCATGACTCACTGTGTTCACGACGAGAAATCCGCTTCCACAGACAGCCTGAGAATATGGTTAGCAATGACGCAAACAGTGACCGTAATTACAAGTGCTCCAAAAGTCACGTACAGAAGTCAGCGTCGTTGGCAATGCAATCACCACGACGAGCGTCAGCTCTTTCATGATCTCACTGTCCATTTTAGTTGCTTTGGCAATCCTCCTCGACTGGTTTGCAACCTCGTTCGACTGCCGAGTTATCTGGTGTGAGTTCTCCGCTGCTTGGCTGTTGAGGAGCTGATAGTTCTATGATATAATGAATTCAGAGTCCAGTAGTAGAAGGAGTGGCAGCGCTTACCAGATTCAGAAGGATTTCAAGCCTTGTCTGTGCATCTCTGTATTTG
The DNA here is from genome assembly GCA_000315175.1 of Herpotrichiellaceae sp. UM238. NCBI lineage: Eukaryota > Fungi > Ascomycota > Eurotiomycetes > Chaetothyriales > Herpotrichiellaceae > Herpotrichiellaceae sp. UM238. Next base: position 161,615 of record AMYF01000078.1, read on the forward strand.
TTTTCAATCGTAGTGATCTGTCTGGTAAGGAATCGGAGCTCCTGTGCGATTCGCGTGTGATCTTCTGGGCTCGGTCTCGTTTCGCAGTCTTTCTCGAGAACGTCTTGCAGGCCACTTGCACAAAGTGCTAGTTGCCGGACTTTGAGGAACTGACGTTGGATTGTGGTTAAGTACCAATGTCTGTTGCGTATTTCTGGCTCGTTGGAGAACTTTTTGTCTTTATATGTCTCATCTTCCTAGTGTTCATGGTGAGCCGACAACTCACGGAACAAGCACCGTAAACCCAAGTCAGAGCAGGTCGAAAGTGCATCACTTACGCTCCGCAGGAATGTATTTAGTTCCATGGTGTACTGTCGTTCCCACGTGCTCACCGCGATTTCCAATAAATTCAGGTGGATTCTGAAGGGCTCCTGGACCAGGCGCGCACAACGCTGCTTATCAGAAAGATCCTTTACGAATGCCTTCGGAATCCTAAGCGCCACTATGTTACAACAGCCAGTATCGATGTTGTACACGCTGTGCAGCTCGATGTTGCTGAAGTTTTCCCCACAATTCATTGTGTACCAAATATCTGATCAAATTCAGCCATTATCAGCTGTTCCAATTTCGGGTGGTTACAAAGCAGTACATACGGTGGAGCTTTTGACTCTTCATATGAAACTGTTCTTTCTGATCGCTGGGAGACATCACTTCCGTAGTTATCGACCCGACAGCAACACCTTGCCGGAACACGTTCGAGAGAAAAGCTGGAGTCATATTATAATGCTTGGATATTTCCTGGACGGACTCTCGTTCTAGAGTGAGTGCATTTCTGTGGAATGTGTAGCCCTCCGGCACGTCCTGCTTAACAGGTTTGTGAGGCAGCTCGCTTTGGAAGTCAGAAACACCACAAGAAGAGGACATATAAGGGCGCAGGCGAAGCAATCGCGTTGAATGAAGTAAACTCACATTATCCGCACAAACGGCGTGCCGACTTTCGCATGCGGTGGCTAGAATCAATATGTTCGGTCACAAGATGCCTCATGTAAGTGGCCGTGTGCTTACCTGACAGAGCGACGGCAAGTCCGATTCTTCTACTCCGCGTTTTGAAACTGGAGAATGTTACTTTATGCACGAGGTGTCCAAAAGATAGAGTTGGGGAGAGTCTTGCCGAAAGGACAGGAATCCTGACGTACAGCTGCCGTCGCTCTTTAAAACAATTTCCCGAAGCTTACCACCGCCAATGAATCTCCAATCTTCCAGTTCCTTCTTGTCGAATAGCTTCATTCCGTAGAGTTTCAGAAAATTGGCCGTGTCTTTATGCAAGGCGAAGCTGTGTCAGCGGAATCGGCATTCTCTCATGATCGGGGTGAAAAGTCAAGGTGCGGTTCGTACCTCCCATGCTTTCTATCAAGAAAGATATTCGAACTTCTCAAAACTGACGAGGCTGTCAAACGCAGATAAATTGGGATAGCAAATCTGGCTGATGTGATGACTTATAAGATGCTCATGCACAAGGCAGACATTCTAGAATACAGTCACGGCCACAACAAGACGCAAGAGGCTTCAACATCATTGGGAAGCATGTCTTTGTGTCTAAGCTGCGGCTGGGATGTCTAGTCGGGTGATCCTCCTTCGTATTCCTCAAATTCAGCTGGAAGCGAAAGTTCTCGGCATGATTCAAGAGCGCAAAGCATACCGAATGGATAGACGCTCATCTGACCTTTTCCCAAATGAGCTGACTGGTAGACAGTGCTGCTGGGATGTTGTCGTCTCAAAATATCTGGTGGCTGAGGACAGTTGATCTCCCAGTCTCACCCGCGCCTCAAAGCGGGGCGGGCACGATGCAGATTTTCCGAACCCATAACGCCAGAGTAACAGCGTGATCCCTCGCTGCACCTTCCGTTTCAAGCTCGCATCTGTGGATCCGTATGCTGATTATTCCTCCTGTGATCGCTCCTCTTGATCACTCTGCACCCCCGACCTCCCACCCTGAACATATCTGCTTTCTACAGGCACAGTCGCATTTACACATTCGCCACCTGCGCCGATACTATGACTAAAAAAAAGAGAGGGCATCCGGACCTGGAGGATGTGCTTTCGCGACCATGGTGTTACTACTGTGAACGTGATTTTGATGATCTCAAAATCCTGATCAACCATCAGAAAGCCAAGCACTTCAAATGCGAGAGGTGCGGACGCCGACTCAACACAGCCGGAGGTGAGCTGCTCAATCCTGGTTGACGAACGATGCTGACACTGCAGGCCTCAATGTGCACATGAACCAGGTCCACAAGGAAAATCTCACGGCGATCGATAACGCCCTCCCGAACCGTGCTGGACTCGACGTCGAAATCTTCGGCATGGAAGGTATCCCCGAAGAGATTGTACAGCAGCACAATCAGAGAGTCCTCACCACTTTCCACCAAGCCGAGGCCGAACGACGAGCAGCCACTGGAAACCCTCTACCGGGTACGCCAAAACCTGACGGCCCCAAAAAGCCCAAATTTGAATCGCCGTCCGACCTGAAAAAGAGAATTGCCGAACACAAAGCAGCCAAGCTAGCAGCAGAGCAGAATGGGGAAGGCAGCAGTGGTGGAAATACTCCAACGCCAGGACATGCACAACCCACCTCCACTCAGCAGCCTGCCCAGACGCAATCTCCTGCCTACCCCGGCTATCAGCAATCCTATGCACCTCCGCCATCATCAAGCACGTTTTCCGCTCCGCAGGGCTACTCTCAACCCCCGGGCCAGGCATTTCAACCTCCTGGCTACGCAGCGCCCACACCAGCGTTCGCACAGAGTCCACCGCCTCAACAGCCACCATACGGACAACCTTCCCAACCATACCAGCAGTCCTATGCGCAGCCACCACATCCTTCGTTCCAGCAACCACCATTTCCCGCACCGATCGCCTTCTCACCACCTCCGTTCCAAGGGCAACCGCCTTTCCCCAATCAAGGCTATCAATCACAGGTACCACAAAATGGTTATTCAGGACAAGTAGGTGCACCTCGTGCTTCTAATTCTGCTTCGCCTGCTTCTCAATTGCCTCACCATCAGAGAACTCACTCGCCCGCACAAAATGGTCAACCTCAGAGACCGGGCAGTGGCAGTTTGCCCAGTGCTCCAGGCCTGCCGCAAAGACCATCTGTCGCCCCTCCGAGTGTAAATGCTGCTCAATTCCAACAGATGCATCAAGGTCAGATTCCTACCCAACATAACTTCCCTGCGCCTCAGCCTCAGCAACCATCTAGTGGTCCAAAGGAGGAGTACAATCCTGCTACTCCCCAGATGGGCATGCCACGTGGCTTGACAAAAGATGCCCTTGGAGCCTATTCGCTTGACGATCTGATTTCTAGCGCTTCAAGGCAAGCAGACGAGAATGCAACCCGAGGAAAGACTGCTACACCCAAGCCGGCCACACCGCAGCCCAGCGCCCCCGCCACAAAAGAGGAAGCTGCCGAAGACAGGTCTACGAAAAGAGACAAAGACGGCAAAGAAAAGGGCACCAAGCTGACAAGAATGGTTTATCCTGACAATGAGATAAGTCCCGAAGAGAAAATGGCTAAACTGCCCAAGTATGCTTTCACTCCGACACAGAAGACTATCCAGGTGTAGGGCTTACGATGAATTCGATCGATCCTCTTTACAAAGTGCGAGAGGCTTGGCTCAAAATTGAGCAGGACACCTTTGCTCTTCCCGAAATTTGACCTACGAGGAATGTCAGTCACAACTCTAGCTAAGTCTCCATCGTCTAAGCTTCGCTGACCACCCTTACATACTTCTGTCGCCCACAAACTGGTCACAGAGGTGTTGATTGATCGACCATCGGATCGGCGTTTTGGTAAGTCATGATTTTGTTAGGGAGCATGTGTTGTTGCTCGGTCGCACCGGTCACTTCCTGCGACGGTGGACGATTCGCTGCATGGGTTTGCAGCAATGTGTTTGTCTAAGCCCAGAAAGATGTGGTCGCCTACTGCAAAATCCACTACAATGTCGGTGGAATCATCTCAGTAGGTGTTCTATTTTTGCTGTTCGGTCTGTATCCCAATCGAATGATCTTGCTTCGCTTAGTTCGCAGAAGCCCTGTTGTATGTCAATCCAAGGATTCCCAGGAGTGCTATCTTGAAAACCTCACAAATCAACCTCGAGTTCTGGACCCTCCGCAGGTTCAAGCTTCAGACATGGACAGCATCTTTAGCGTACTAAAATGTAAGAGATTGGCCGTTCCTCTCTTGGGCAGTGGTCTCATGATCACCATGGTGAAACTAACTTGCCTAGCCTAATGCAAGGACCCGACTTGGCGCCAGCAATGAATGGCGTTTTCCCTCGCATGCATTTCGGAAGGGGCCATATCGTTACTTTTGGAAATTGGGCATAACCACACGTGAAATACATGCAAGCTGCTTACTGTTCGCACGGTCGAAGCACGTCTTCTGCACGTCGGTCATGAGGCAGTTCTTGCTTGCTATTTCCAGGCGGTCTCGAAGCTGATTTTGCGCTCGATAGTTGATTGGCTCTCTGCTGCACCCACCTGACCTGCCCTGGGCTTCCATTGGTAAATTCGGTCACTAAAAGCCAACGATGCCGGCGTCATCCCTGGTAGATAACGTTCACATGCATGCCGTCTCCCTTGACTGGGTCAACAACAAAAGTGCTGCCTGAAATAAATCAATATACCCTTTCTTGGTTTGGCTACGCACGACGTATTCGCGAAGGATTCTCAGGGGTTTCCCCTAACGAGCAAAGGTAGACAGGACTGACACAATGCTGGAAGTTATGAGAACAAGCTCGAGTCATGTCTTCATGAGAATCGCCACTCGTCTGATCTTGTTGTCATTGTTTCCCACCCGCTACGCGTTCCTTTGACCTCAGCAGCGCACGCCTGATGCCCGCCCACGATACAGCGTCTACCTTTTGAATCCGCAAAACATGGAGATCACCATCGGTCAGGTGTCTGGTGTCATTGCCGCCATCGTCATTGTCATTCAGTTTCTGTTTCCCAATGCATTGGTTCTCTTTCTCGTCTCACTCATTGGTAACCAGCACACCGCAGTAACGTGGTCGGTTGTTGGCCGGCAAATCGTTAACTCACAATGGCCTGTGTTGCTTCAAAGCGACACAAATGCGGGTCGGGGGGTGTACACGAATGTGAACATGTTGGCAATGTTGAGGCCCATTGGAGTGGCGCTTATTGCGATCGCTGCTGTTGTTACGCCCCTCGGTCTCTACGATGCCATTGTGCCAGCAACGAGTTTGCAACAAGTGCCTTTTGCCTATCTGCAAGACACGAGCCCGATGGGCTTTGGGACGCCGCCACAAGGTAGTGACATTACTTTCAGCAGAACGTGTGGTGGGTTTCTCGGCTTAGCGTAAGTTGGGATGGTTTTGTCTTCAGAGTGATTCTAATTATGCAACAGTGCCTGTCCAGGCAGCAACAACGTCTTTCGCAATATCACAGACGAGTTCGGTTTCGTCATAGATACCGAGCTCGTTGGTGATACGTATGACATTTCTATTCCTCAAGCCATCAAGGACTTATACACCAGGGGACGCTCAAAATTCGGCAAGTCAGTCAGTAGCTTCTTTGACGTCAGAAGCAAACAATACACATATACATCGGAACGAGGCAAGAATGGCGATAAGCCTTGGCCAGTCGATACCTACCGAACTTTGCAATCGAATATCCTCGAAGCTCGACAATTCCCGGTCGAGGGATTGGTTATCGACATGATCAACGGTGGCGTTGGGTTCAGAAATCACACAGTACCCAGAGGCCTAAGCCAGGGCGCAGACTGGAGCGAAGACTTACTCTGGATGGAACCGATGACGGAATGCGTCGACACAAACCTGACACTGGAGTTCACACTGCCTGACAGTGGATCTTACTTACCCAATGCCTTGGAAAATGTGTCGATCATAGACAATGGCGGATTCGCCAATCTGATACAAGAGTACCCTTTCCTATCCATGGAGGACAATCAAAACAATCCCAAACTACGAGAGCGAGCATACAAGGCCGCATGGCTCACCAATGTCTTCAGTATGTTGACGATGAACGTCACGAGGCCGTCACCGAATGCCTTCGGATACCTCAACTCGGAAGTGGGAAAACGCTACCCACTTGCTCCTTCTTCCTCATCGGCCTCGCCAGGTGGTATTGTAATTGACTCAACCTTCGCCACATTGATCAATTTTAGAAATATCAAGTCATCCTTCAATTCCTCGTTCAGCAACACGACCGTCACGACAGGTCTCTACGACAATCCTTTCGACATAGACGGCTTCAATTACAGTACCATCGAGACTCTTTGTCAGGGTTCTGGTCAGGCCGACTACGCCAACAGCTCCAACATCCAAGTCCAGTGCGGTTTGTTCTACGCTGCAGCTCAACGAGCCGATGGGGTCGAATCGCTGCTCACCGAGCCAAATACAACGTGGCATCAGAAAGTGTTCGCCTGCGCGTCGCTCAATAAAGTCATGATCAAGAACGTCGCTTTCCACTACAACGCAACACAAGGCACGGACCTGAAAGCTCTCACCGTGCTCAACATCACGGACAAACAATACGGCAGCGACGTGGATATGCCGCTTTGGGGCATCGAGGAGCCTCAGGAGCCAATCCGCATTGCGGACGTGAACCAGTTCTGGGGCCTTGTCTCGGACGAGTTTGATCCAGCAGAGGCACGGAAGAACAATGTTACGCTGAAACGGGCGCCGGAGCTGTACCTACCTGGGTACACCTGGGCTCTTGGCCTTAACCCACTCATGCCCGGGTACGAGTACTTACCTGCATCAGCCACTCCGAAAGATATTCTTGCCTCTGCGTACGAGCTGGGAGGGGTGGACAGTGGGCCGGGGCTAGATTACACGGGAAGATCTAATGTGGTATTGTTCCAAAGGTGGCAGGGTCTGAGCCGGAACACGAGTACGGTGGGGAAGATTATCAGCTTGATGTGGACAGATTTGGCGGCAAACGCGCTGCAGGGGAGTCGGGGTTGGCTTGATCAAGACCGAGAGCAGGATGGGTTGGCCAAGCGCAACGATAGGGTGTCAGAGAGCGCACAAGGGACTTTGGTACCGGTGCTTATCTACCAGAAGAGGGTGCAGTACAAGTGGCTGTACGCCATTCCGGCGTTTGTCGCGCTGGCCGTGTTTGGGTCGCTTGCAGTGGCTTCGATTATTTTCTCGATTTTGCGGCAGGGACCTGCGAGAGTGAGATACTACCTCAATCAATTGTCCGCTGGTCGTCTGCTTGCGATGCAGCATTACCCAGGACAATGTGACAAGGGAGCGCCAACGAGCACCTGGATCGAGAGTGTCGGCAGGGAAGTGATCGATATTACGAGGAATCCGATGGTGGGAGGAGGTGCTGTCACACTGGGACCTGAGCAGAAGTCGGTGATGGACGTTAAGGGCAATGGTGTGGGTGCAGAAACCTCGTACCCAATGACACCTCTCAATGGGTCAAATCGCAATTCGCAGGGGTACCAGAGGATGGTTGAGGCAAAGTAATGACCACAGGCAAGCGACGTTTTGGTATGCGCCAGACAGCGAGGCCAGTATATAGAAGAACTACTGTGGATGGATTCGCTGGCAGGTGTGATGATAGCCTCATGCAGTCTCGCCGCATAGAGCACACTTAAACCTTGGTCGCGTCAGGAGCGATTCAGTTGTCTGTAGCTTGTTCCAACGTAGCCTAAATCTTTATGAGCGGAAGAGGTCGGTAGAATTCCCCTGCTTCCTCGGGACAACGACTCAAAAGCAGATCGTCACATCGCGGTATCTTTCGAATGACGCTAATCATCGCCTAGAGCTTTCTTCACAGATGCGAGCCAAGCAAGCAATGGTTCGATGCCAAGTTTCTAGATACAGGACTACTGCAGCACGACGTTATCCAGCGGCAAAACCGACCAGGATGCGATGTGGACCGCCGAAGATGCGAAGTTCGAGCAATGCGCATCTCAGAAGACTGCTTGATACCTCAAGGACATCCTGTAGTTCTGCCGCGTCATCAAGTCCGCGTGGCAGTGTCGTCAAATCATCAAATTGCAATCTCAAGGCTCGGTTTACGTTTGACAGCCTAAAGTCAAACGACGAACCCTTGTCCCACAGCCCAGAGCTCTGGACCTCCAGGGGGACCGACGCGCTCGGAGCACGCGGGGTATTGATTGGACATAGACGCCTATCGGCAGGGAGCGATGACCTCTTTTAGCCGACCGTCGATCTGGCTCTACGGAAGCGCAAATGCCTTTCTCGTTGCCGTCGCCATTGATGGCGAATCAAAATGGCTGGACGAAGGGCGATGTCACCTCTGAGGTCGCCGAGTGGTCGAGAACAACGGGCTTGCTCGATGCGGCTTTCCACTTGGGTAACCACGGCTTCACATTCTTCTGCTTGTGACTGGAATGCATCAACCAATCTGATATCCACTGCAAACGCTATGACTGCTGCTACCTTTGCTGGCGGGCTGCATTTCGGTATTGTTCCTAGCTTAGATAGACTGAAAATTGCGAAAGGGAAGTTCAATTCAGTCTGGCTTGCGAGCGGTCTCTCGTCTTAAGCGCAGGTCAGTGCTAAAGTCACTGTCACGGAAACCGAGGCTTGTCACGCACGCCGTAGAGCATCAGTTCCAGCTTTGTATCTCTTAGACATTCGTCATCTATTCTTAATTCTCATTCTCTGTTTTTCACGATGCTATCGGAGAATACATATGCATCTTTCTGAAGCAAAACCCCTCGCTTTGAAGCTTGGCTACCCTCGGCTGCTGAGTAAGGCCCCTCAGGGCACCCACCTAGTGCATCTAGAGCACCTAGAGCACCTAGAGCACCTTTGGGCACCCGAGAATGTCGCCAATCACGGGCGCAGTCCCCGGAAGCACAAAGTCCCGGTACATCCGAATCTCACAACACGAAGACGAATCACAACCTCCGAGTCCTCTGTCAGACGCAGGTACTGCTGATGTAGACCTCGAGGACGGCGCACAGAATCCCATCGTGTTCTATGATGACGAAGACAGTGGGGCCAATGCACGCGAACATTCGTCGCTCATCTCGCACCACTTTCGATTCTCTAACGATTCTCACGATGCGCTGATTCGACCCTCACAGCCACAGAGGAGAAGGTGGACAAGGAGAAAACGAGCCTCGATCTTGTCTAAATGGCTGGGCTACGGTAGACGGCGGAACACCATTGCAGGACTAGAAGAGAAGACACCTTGTCGATCCTGCAGGAAGAGACGGTCACCGTTGAGCATTGTACTCAGAAGCCTGGCTATTGCCTTGATGCTGCTGTAAGCACTGCCCATGCCGGAACTGGAGCAAGTCCAATCACTAACATCGTGTAGAGGACTGATTGAGTTCATTGTCCTGATCGCTGGACTTGTCGCCTCCTTCTTCCCCTCCGAACTCGAAACCGCATACTCGCCTTTACGATCACAGCGACCTGACGACTCTTTGTCGCATTGGCCGACAGACTACACTGCAGATATTCAGCCGATTCAGTGTCACAGTCACAACGACTATTGGCGGCCGATACCTCTCAAGTCGGCTGTAAGAGCGGGTTGCACCGGGGTGGAAGCAGACGTCTGGCTATTCCCAGAACAGGCCTCTGATGAGCTCTATCTTGGCCACTCCAAGTCCTCGCTCACCCCCCAGCGGACATTTCGATCACTGTACGTTGATCCACTTGTGGAGATTCTGGAGAAGCAGAACCCGAACACAACACTACATCCAACCCTCGACAACCCTCGGAATGGTGTTTTCGACACAAATCCCTCGCAGACCCTAGTCCTCCTGATCGACTTTAAGACCGATGGACAGAAATTGTGGCCCGAGGTCAGCCGACAGCTAGAACCCCTCCGACAAAGACAATACCTTACCTACTTCAACGGCACAACGGTCGTCGACGGACCCGTCACCGTCGTGGTAACAGGCAACGCCCCATTTAGCAAAGTCGTCGAGAACGCCCATTACCGAGACATGTTCTTCGATGCGCCACTCGAGCTCCTAGGCCAACTTGCACCTGCCTCTGACGACGACAAGCCGGTGCAATGGAAATCCTACCATGACGACGAAGAACGCGCCTATCTCGCCTCCTACGCCTTGGAGCTCGCATCGTCCCTCGCCGTCTCAGCAGCAAGCAGCAAAAAGCCCTCAAATCAAGGCCAGGGACACAGCGGCGCTGCGCCAAAGAATCCTGCCATCTACACTCCCGCCAACAGCTACTACGCCTCCGTGTCCTTCACGAAGAGCATCGGCTTTGCACTACCTTATTTGACGCGCGACCAGAAGCATAGGATAAGACAGCAAATTCATGGGGCGCACCGCCAGGGTTTGAAAGTGAGGTACTGGAGCACGCCTGGTTGGCCGAGGGGCCTGAGGGAGTACGTGTGGAGAGTGCTTGTGGAGGAAGGAGTAGATTATCTGAACGTCGATGATTTGAGGGCGGCGACCGAGGGGAGGTGGGGTGGTCCCGTGAAGCACCATAGATGGAGTTTGGGGGACTGGAGTTTATGGGATAGACGGTGATATTACAATGCGCTGGAGATAGAACTTTTCATCATTTTACTGCTGCTGCTGCTGCACCAGCTCAAAAGGCGAAATTAGCTTTTTTGAAGCAGTGAGAGTGAGACTTTTGATACGATGCATTCTCTTGCCCAGGTCGTATATCCCCCCAGCTCGCAGCCAACCACGCACTCCCAACTTCCACACTTTGTCTACTTGCGGTTGACTATGAGGTAGCAAATAACCACAGCACGAAATCTCAGATCTCCTGGGGAAAGCGACGAAGACAGGCGGCTCCGTGGAGGGAACGCAAGGACCTGCAATCGAGCCGGTGTAAGGCTCAGAGAGCTACTTTACGTACTTGCCGGTGCGGGCCGGGGCTTGGATAATAGAAACCCAGGGCCATAGATGCCTTTGACGATCTGGTTGGGCTGGAGCGATGGAAGGGACGGGATGGGACGGCCTGGCAAGAGTTCGGGCGACGGGTAGTAGAGGAGGTATGAACGATTTGGGGCTTTGCAGACACGGCGGGACAATAGAGTCGACCATACCAGGGGTGGGGAGGCTGGAAGGGGGGCAGATGCTGTGGACGTATTGAAAGGGTTCATTGCTTTGTTTGTACGATGAAGAGCTGTGGTTGAGGCATGTTCGGGTGTCGAGTTTAACGTTGAAGCACTGACTGGGTTCACGAGAGCGATTACAAGACTTGAACGAGGAGGTCGGATCATGGAAGTAAGTGCTTAATGGATGGCTCATGGCAATCATTTCGTAGTATCCCAAGGCAGGTCATTTTCATCGGTGCTGCTGTAAGCCTTGCTGGAGGCTTGGGCAACCCACTCTCATTGTGACAGTCGTCTAGAGAAATTTCTTGGCGGCCAGTTTGACAAGGGTCGTATGCAGGGACTTGTACGTCTAGCTAATTACTTGCTGCTTATTCACCATGCGGACCATCATGCGTCCGAGTCCTCCGTACCGCTCGAGGAACGCACCTCACAAGCTGCGTGGCAAGTAGTCTAGCCCGTCAGACGCCGCGTCGTTGGTCTATTGTAAGCTCCGCTTGATGGAACAGCAAGTCAGGCACAGACGCCTAGGTATCACTCATGAATACGAGCTCGGCTTGTCTTGCCTATGCTCGATGCTCTGATAGGGCTGGACTACATTCACGCTTGTGGCATCTTGGCCGTTACGTGCCTGGTCATAGATTCGCTCCTGTCACGAGCTCAAAAAGACTACGGCGGTCTCTGTCCAGTCTGGTCATCCGGCAGAACGCCGGATTTCGACGTCGAGACCGATCCTTGGCTCAGCTACAGGTAGGATTGGGAGGGCGAGTTGCAACCGCGAGAGCAAATATGAGCCGTCGGGTCCCTATCGAGCCACAGCGCGTGGATGCGCCTTTGACGTCGCACGCGACTTTTCTGGTGCTGAGTCTGAACGATGATGTCGACGCAGTGAAAATGGTCAGATCAGGACTTGCGGGACTCAGCGGTCTTACCAAGAACGTCGCAATCCGCGACCTGAACGCCTCCTTTGCGTGCACTGCCGGCATTGGCAGCGACGTGTGGGACCGCTTGATTGGTCTGCCTCGACCGTCGGAGCTGCATCCCTTTCAAGCGATCGAGGGCAAAAGCCACACTGCTGTTTCGACACCTGGCGACTTGCTCTTCCACATCCGGTCTGAGCGCCGAGATCTGAACTTTGAGTTTGAGCGGCAACTGATGGATCAGATAGGCAGTGCTGTGAAGGTCGTGGATGAGACCGTTGGCTTCCGATACTTTGACGTCCGTGATCTGCTTGGTTTTGTCGACGGTACAGCAAATCCTGTCGGTCCCGCTGTGGACGACTCTATTCTGATTACTGAACAAGACGACAAGTCCGGTGTGGGCGGCAGCTATGTCGTCGTGCAGAAGTACGTCCACAACCTCAAAGCGTGGAAGGCCCTGTCGACTGAGCAGCAGGAGGCTATCATCGGTCGGACAAAGGCCGACAACGTAGAGCTCGACGACGCAGAGGATGACAAGCAGAAGGCTCACAAAACACTGAGCACGATCGTGGACGAGAATGGAGTGGAGCATGATATTCTAAGGGATAACATGCCTTTTGGGTCGCCCAGTGCTGGGGAGTTCGGGACGTACTTTATTGGGTATTCGAATAAGCTGTGGGTGACTGAGAAGATGTTGCAGAGAATGTTCATTGGGGATCCGCCGGGGCTTCATGATCGGATCCTGGACTTTTCGAGGCCATTGACAGGGACGACGTTCTTTGCGCCTCCTGCTAGTGTGCTTGATAGCCTTGATTCGAATTGAGGGATGAACCGTAGCATGCTGACTTTCGTAGGGCATGAGTCTGATCTTGTTAGCTGGATCATGGCTCAGATGAGAGGCAACGGTATGATTTGCTCAACTGTATCCAGCAATGCAAGAGGTATTTGCAACGGAGGGAGCTTTGGTGGTGATGATGTAAAAGGCAGGCCATTTTACGCGTCGCGGATAAATTTATCGCTTTACGTGACTGCTTTCCACCACGTTTCCCACACTCACCGGTCAACTATTTTTCAATTCTGCTTACGCGACCGGTGTTTCTTAGAGCTCTTCAAAATCTGTAAAAGAGACCTTTTGGCGATGGCAGAAGACGCTTCAGCAGGAGGATGGAGCACAATCGAATCCGATGAGGTATGTTGCTGCTACGACTCGAAATCGCCTTGGACTGGGAGCAGCAGTTTTCAGCAGATTCAGCGCTGACATTTCCCTTGGCTGCGTAGGGCGTCTTCACTTCTCTAATAGAACAACTCGGTGTCAAGGGTGTCCAGTTCGAGGAGATCATATCGCTCGACGCAAATTCAATAAGAGCCTTGAGGTAAAGCATGTCACATCATCGTCGTCAAGGTGAAGGCTTCCAACCTAGCCCCAAGCCACTTTCCAGCACCACGAAATCTGCTAACACCCCCTTCCGATAGTCCAGTCTACGGCGTAATCTTTCTCTTCAAATGGATGGCAGCACAGTCGACCGACCGCTCGAAACCAACGGATGGTACCTATGATGGAGACGCCGTCGAAAACCAGGGCTTGTTCTTTGCTGCACAGACAATTCAAAACGCGTGTGGCACGCAGGCGATTCTCTCAGTCATCCTAAATAACGACAAGAGCACGGACTCTACTACGAGTGGCGCCGATGGAAGTGCAGAACGCATCGAGATCGGACCATCTCTGAGCGAGTTCAAGGAGTTCACCACTGGGTTTCCGAGTGATCTCAGAGGCGAGGCCCTAAGTAACAGCCAGATGATAAGAGAGACGCATAACAGTTTCGCGAGGAGCAGCCCCTTTGCAGATGAAACACAGAAAGACCCGAATGAATTATCCGATGAGGTGTATCACTTCATCGGGTATACCACGCATCACGGGGTGCTGTATGAGCTTGATGGGTTGCAACCGCATCCAATTGCCCATGGAGAATCAACGCCGGAGGACTTTCCGGATAAGATAATCCCGATATTGCAGAAACGCATCGAGCGGTATCCGCCAGGCGAGATTCACTTCAATCTCATGGCTGTGTGTGGCGATCTCAGGAAGAAGGCGGAGATTTTCGGGGACGTGGGAATGCTGGAGAGGGAGCGGAGGAAGAGGAGAGCGTGGGAGTGGGAGAATGCATTGCGGAGGCACAATTTTGTTGGATTTACAGGCGAGGTTCTGAAGGGGTTAGTCAAGCAGAAGATTAAGGATGGCACTTATGATGCTTGGGTCAAGGAGGCCGAGGCGACGACGAAGAAGAAGTTGGAGGAGAGGAGGAAGAGGGGCCAGCAGGATGAACAGCTGCAGCAGTAGGGTGACCATCGCATCATGTGAGGCGTCCGCGACCGAGAGTGCCCGATAATGCCAGATCCTGCATGAAGCTTCCTGCCTCAACCTGAGCACAGGGAGTGTGTTTTGCCAAATCGGGGCCAGTAGAGGTAGACCTGCTAGGTTGCCACGATTGTTCTCTCTTCAACGTTCCTCATGTAGACATCCCCATGAGTATGCAAGAACGCCTACTCCAAAGAGGTGGTCGGCAGCCCTGTACACTAACTACCGTGAACCGTAGCCTCTGCATTTTTCTTTGCTCAGGGTCTAGCACCCGGACACTCAGCCTTGTTCGCGAACTCTTTCGGGCAAGACCTACCCGGACCACTAAACCGTTTGTGGATTTTTCTGAGCAATCTAACCACTTTCAGCACTAGCTCTGCAGCCACATCTCTGATTGGTCACCATCCAGAATGATGGCGAGGAGCACTGGCATGTTCGGATTGCCTAGAAGCTCACGCGAGGAATTACTTTGTCCTTGTTCATCATCAAACCTCACTTAGTTGGAGACCTGGCTGCTTATAATTGAGAATTTTAAAGTCTTGTGCGTTTTCAGCTATGCCGTAGACCTGCGTGGCAGCTGACCTCCAATCCTTACCCTAATCCTAACACAATTTTACATATACCAGAACCTCAGCGAAGCCGCAAACATGGCGCTTGACGCTCTTTGGGAAGCGTCATTTCCAGACAGATCAAGGCCAAAACTCTATTCGTCAGGTGTTGCGGCAGAAGACGGCTGGCTTCCGCTCACAGATGCCGACGACTTCTTAGTTGACAGCTTAGCCGCTCTCACACCTGCCCAATGCTATGCTCTTACAGCAAACAACGCTGAAGCGCTTCACGCTGCTCAAAGAGAATGGACAGAACTTGAGCGCCTAGCACAGCAGCTCAAAACTCGTGATCCGTTTTCGGCCTCCTACAAGGACCCGCAGGAGTTGCCAAGGCACGAGGTGTTCGAAGAAAGGAAGGAAGCCACGCTATACAACTACAAGTATGACGGTCATCGGCGCATGTTACCTGCTCGTTACACTATTGCAGAGAATGTAACGGACCAGGAAAAATTTGATTGCCGTGAGCCTCCAGAACCCTTCTCGCAAGGGGGCTTCATCCCGAACGACAAGCAGTACAAAAGCCTTATGGCCGCTGCGAGAACAGAGGGACGAGAGCAGAACCCTGACAATCAGAAGCCGTACGACACCAACTTCGGTTTTTATGAGCGACCGGCTGGAACGTGGATAGCGAAGCTGTTGCCGCCCGAGGCGCCTCCCCCCCCAAGGACAAGAAGCCGGGAGGCCGCACTGGCCAACAACGCTAATCCGACAGACCGCGCGACCAGATTCAACGGGGAGAAGGTGCCGGCCACGAGGGATGTGAGCTTGGGTCCTTCAGGTGTGGCAAGTCCGCGAAGTCGAGTCGCGACGCCAGACGTTAGCGCAAGCCCAGTTCCCAAGAAGCGGAAGATCGAAGCCGTGGATGTCACAGGCCAAATCACCCCAAAGCCAAAACATCCAAACCAATACACAAAGCGGCGACTTTTGGCTGCACAAGAAGCTGCAAGGGCGGCAGGTTTACCCGTTCCGACGTCAGTAGAAGAGATTGTTGAGCCGACACCTCCGCCTACCGAGCCAGCGAGGCGGAAGCAGCCGAACCAGTGGACAAAGCGGCGAGAACGAGAAGAAGCAGAGCGAAAGGCACGAGAAGAGGCCGAGCGAAATCAGTATGAAAGGGATGGCCTTGGGATTGATGGTCTGCAAACTGCTGCCGATTCATTTTTCCAAGCAGTTCCCCCTCATCCGGGACCCTACAATAACCCTCAACATGATGACTATTCGGTGCCTCCGGTCGTGGGTATACCGATCAGTTCATTACAGAGATTGAGGCATCCAAATCAATTCACCAGGCGAAGAGAAAGAGAGGAGCACGAACGTCTTGGAGTTTTGCCGAGCACGAATGCTACTGCTGCTGCTTTTGCAACATCAAAATCAGATACTTCGGCCACCCTTGCACGCATTCACGGACAATCGCAAGCATACGGCTATGTTAGCCAACCACACATTCGACCAGCGGGCTCTCGCTCCGGCACGCCGTCACAATCTTATCCGAGCACCACTGGAAACCCTCAACCTCAACATCCACCTCCACTCCACCAGACCCAGCCACCACCAACAGCTATACCTGCTTTCATCGCCAATATGACAACTTCTGAGCGCCGGAAATACGTTTTTAAAGACCACGAACTCACTAACCTCCTCCAACAAGACCACACCTGGCTCAACGACGATGCCGATCTGGCCTCGGCATGGAAGGCCAAGATATTGAGCAGTGATTACCCAGTGCGTACGTGGGCTATGCTGAAGAAGTGGAAGGAGTGGAGGACTGAGGGTAAGGACAAGCGGCCTAGGGACAAAGATGGGAATAGGATACGCGATATTGGGCCAAGCACTGCTGATGTGGCTGTCAATGGCATGCATGCAAAGGCAAACGGTGATTTGTCGATGAGTAATGTAGGAGTGCACGCAGCTGTTCCAGCTACTGCTGCCCCTGCGGTCTCTGCCGGAATCGCGCCGCCAGCACCCGTCGCCCGGCCAACACGTCTACGAACAAGAGCTCTTGGCATCGGCAGCCCGGTGCCATCTTCACCTCTTGTCAACGGCGTCAACGCTAGGGACTTTGACGTCATTGAACAGTTTTCACAGCCATCTTCGTCCTTTAATTCCAAGCTGCAACGGATGGACTCCCTCGACGCGAATTCGAAAGTCGATACTTGGCAAGACGTCGAGCAAGAGAGGACTCTGGCACCGATACTGTCACATGCTTTCGCACGGGGAGGAACACAAACTGAATACGCGGCCACCACGGCCGCTGGCAAAGGAGCCCTACGACAAGCCCCGAACTTGCAGGCTCAAGGAACCGAGGATGAGATATACCCGTCATCAGCATCGCCACGCCTGTCGGACAATGAAATCGAGGTCAATCAGGGGCAGGATTCTGCACAGGCCGAGTCAGAGGATCCGTTACAAGGTGATTACTCGGACGATGAAGAAGACGACGAGGATTCAGATGACACAGACCCAGGTGAGAGGGACACCTCCTATCGCAGCGGTACGAGGAATACCAGTTTCACTTTTAGATCGCCAAGGAATGTGCGCAACACTAGAACGAGATCTGCCGTGTCCGCTGGCACTGTCACTGCGCCAGCAGATGCTGCTGCTGCTACCGTCAATGGCACAAGCAGGACAAGTACGAGATCTTCCAGAACCAAGACCATTGAAGACGACACCATTGTGTTCACCAATGGCACGGCTAGCAGGCCAAGCAGAAGCAGAAGCACGCGACAGAGCGAGAACGTCCGCTCCGAAGAGGACTATGGGAAAACACCCTCGACTTCTTCGGCCATGGAGCGGGAGAGCGCAAGCAGAAGTCGGGCTCCATTTCGTGCTCGTGCTCGTGCTGCAGTTCAACCCGAAAAGTTCATCTCAGATGGAGATGGGGACGGAACCGAAAGCCTGATCGTGAGCAAGCGAAGTCTCCGCCCCAATCCCCCGAAACGCACCCTGACGACGGAGAGCGAGGCCACGACCGATTCTGATGACGAGGAGGAGGACGAGCAGCATACAGAATCAAGTGCTTCGCCGATCGTGGGGAGACGTAGTTTGAGACCGAATCCGCCCAAGCGGGTGTGGACAGGGGAAAGTGACACGGGTGCAGGTGTGACGCCTCCTAGGACCAGGAGGTCGATGAGGAATACTGGTCGCTGACACTGACGCCGAACAGAGGGCACTAAGTGTGGCTGTACAAGGTAGGTTGGTCTTGGGCTTGGCGGTCATGCGCGTAGCGAAATGGAAGCCTCGCAGAAACTTTATAGATCGATCCGGTACACTGGCGCATTACTCGCGGACGAGTGTAATTTGGGTTCAGCGAGGGACGGGATTGAGCGGACAAACCACACATACGCATGCGCAGACTTAGACACACACTTACGCAGAATAAAGAGGCAAAGTTCCACGCCGATTTTGAAGTAGTCCAATTTCGGCATTCCGCATAAGTTGCTCGTGCAGTTGCGAGATTGATGAGGCCAGTCAAGTTAGTCAGGCAGCCAAATACGCTACGACTTGGCGTACCTCGGGGCGACGCAATACCTGATATGTTTCGCAGACCATTTTAGCCCTACCTTCGTGGCGGGCGTAGACGAACACTTGCACACAAGCACAAGTCCGGTTTCCAGGAGGTGGAGCAATCGGTTTTCATGAAACTTCCAGGTAAAATCTATGTTTGGACAATGGCTCGATCTACAGGCTCGCTCGCTGCTTTCCTTTCCACCGTATGATTCCGGAATCTCCCTCCGTCATCCTCGCCAGCACATCAGCCACCTTCTCACTCACACCAGGCTTGTTGTTCCACTGTTTCAAGACCTCGTTGGTCACGGCGTTCGCTCCTTGGCTCCCTTTGTCCACTACTACAGCTGCAATATCCGATTCGCGAGGTAACCCAAACTTCGCGTGTGGATACTTCGCGTAATCACGCTGAGCACCAGGACTCGGCTCGAGCAATTCCATAGGTTCAATGCCGGCGGGTAGAGTGAAGAAAGAATCCACATCAGCGTCAGACACTTGCTCGAGGGAGGCTGGCTGCCAATTTGGCTTCGTTGCCGGCTTGTTGATCAGTCTCGCAGTGACGCCCTCGGTGAAGTCAGGATGCTGCATGAATCTAGCAGCCATTTCGTGCTCCCGAATGAAGGTCTGTCCGATACTCCATTTCTTGCCGAGCCGCAGCTGCTTGAGTGTAACCTTTAGACTGGTTGGCGACCGCATCGCGATTGTTTTCAGTGTGGCTTGCGCCCACTCTGCAATTCGACCTGAACCTTCCGACTCTTTTTGGAGGGCTTCGAGGATTTCGGAGATGCTATTGAACTTGAAGCAGCGATCGATGGCTTCGCGAAGCTCACCAGTGATGTTGCCGTTCACTGCCTTTGGGTATGAGTCTGGTGAGGGAAGCTCGGTCGTGAACTCAGCCAGTGTTGCGTCGATGAGGTCCAGTCTCTCTTGCATGGTGGCATAGTCACGGAAATTTAGCTCCGACAAACGTGTAGTCAATGGTTGAAGGACTGAGCTATCGAGGTAGTGTGTCGCAATCCCAGCGTATAAAGCTTGCACGCCATGTAGCTGTTCTGATGTCAGAGCCAGATATGTACCAATCTCTCCATCCATTCTCGGCAAGAAAAAGCTGCCACCCACGTCAGGAAAGAAGCCAATTGTCGTCTCTGGCATGGCAAAAACTGTCTTCTCAGTCGCAATTCGGAAAGGTGCATGTACTGAGAGTCCGACACCTCCACCCATCGTAATCCCATCCATTACTGCTATATATGGCTTGCTGTATGTTGCAATGAGATGGTCGAGCTGATACTCGAGGGCAAAATAGTTCGATGATTTCTGCTGTCCCTCTTTGGTTGCGTTGTTCTTCGCCAGTTCAGCGACATCGCCACCGGCGCAGAACGCTTTCGGGCCGGCACCCGTTATCATGATCACATTGGCCATCTGCGAGTTTTCCCATTCTCTTAGCCTGGGTAGAATCTTTCGTGCCATCGAGCCGTTCAGGGAGTTGAGCTTCTTCGGTCTGTTCAACTCCACTGTCCGGACACCATAGAGCGATCCGAACATGACATCGTCCGGGTCGTCTCCCGGTAGCTCCTTTGGCATCGTGGTTGCATATCTGTATTGCCGACTCGTGCTGGACATGGCTGCTTTCTGTAACGGTCGAAGTGTCCTCCTTCCAGGCTGTGAAATTGCTAACGGCGCTGCCGAGCTACTGTGTCGTGTAAAGAGACCAGAAGCGAACCTGACACGGCAAGGATTCATCTTGAGAGCATATCAGTATGAACGAGTGACAAAAGATATGCTTCGGACAAATCAACGACCAGCTCTAAGAATGTAAGGGCAACTGCGGAAGCCCGTCCGAGAACTTCCTGGGCCGCGGCTGCCATTAACCGGGACAAGGCTGAACTGCGGAGCCTCGTACGCGACCCTCACCGGCAGAAGTCCGGTGTAAGGGGAATTTTCTGGATCACCAAATTAGTCAGGCATTCACATCTGATATTGCTCACTCTTTGCCACATACCTCTTGATCTTTTTGTCATTTCCATCTCGAGTTCCAGCACATACGAGGGGAGGTCGCTGGTCGGCTTTCTAGTCACAGTCAGAATCTAACACCTGCCCTTTCTTGACACAGGGTTCTCGTTCAAGGACTCTCTCAAAATGGAGGTCGACTCAGCGCCAATAGCGCTCCCTCAACAGCCCAGATCAGCGGCAACAATACTGTGCTGCAATTGTGGCGCACCCATCGACGGCACAGCATCAGCAGGCGCACTCTGTTATGACTGTGTTAAACTCACAGTCGATGCCTCAGAAGGTATTCAACGAGAAGGCACCCTCCACACCTGCCGAGACTGTGAAAGATGGCTGTCCCCTCCCTCACAGTGGGTAACAGCAGCGCCAGAAAGCAGAGAACTCCTCGCATTGTGTCTACGTAAAATTCGTGGCCTAGGCAAAGTCCGCATAATTGACGCCAACTTTCTCTGGACGGAACCACACTCCCGCCGCATCAAAGTCAAAATCACCGTCCAACAAGAAGCATTCGAGGGCGCTATTATCCAGCAGACCTTTGAAGTCGAATTTATAGTCCACAACCAGCAATGTCCCGACTGTGCCAAGTCCTTCACGGCCAATGTTTGGCGGGCAAATGTTCAAGTCCGGCAAAAGGTCCCTCATAAACGTACATTTCTCTACCTCGAACAGTTAATGCTCAAGCACGGCGCACATCGTGACGCAATCAACATCAAAGAAGTTCAAGACGGGATTGATTTCTTTTTCAGCCAACGCAACCACGCCGAGAAATTCGTCGACTTCCTCAGCAGCGTTGTGCCTGTCCGTGTCAAAAAGTCCCAGGAACTCATATCTATGGATGTGCACACCTCCAAGAAATCCTACAAATTCACATATAGCGCCGAGCTTGTCCCAATATGTCGCGACGATCTCGTTGCACTTCCATTAAAGCTAGCCAAAAGCATCGGCAATATCAGCCCCATATCCCTGTGCTACCGTGTCGGCACGTCTATAAACCTAATCGACCCGAACACGCTTCAGACAGCCGATGTTCCTACCGCGATTTACTGGCGCGCACCCTTCACCAATCTCGCCGACGTGAAAGAACTCGTAGAATTCATTGTACTCGACATTGAACCCCTAGGACCCGTGATCAACAATGGTCGCTTCGTCCTTGCGGAATGCACAGTCGCGCGGGCCTCTGATCTAGGCGTGAATGACAAGACGTACTTTTGCCGCACTCACCTGGGCAGTGTGTTGCACGCGGGCGATTCAGTCCTGGGCTATCAACTGACAGGCACAAACTTCAACAACCATCAACTCGACGAGATCGAGAACAGCAATACATATGCCTCCCAGATCCCTGATATCCTTTTAGTCAAGAAATACTATGCCCGTAAACGCAAGCCGAAGTCGCGCAGCTGGAGACTCAAGCGCATGGCGAAAGACGAGGGCGAGCTACTCCCCAAGAAAGCAGACCAAGACCGTATGGATGCAGATTATGAGATGTTCCTGCGAGATGTTGAGGAGGACCCAGAGCTCAGGCAAACTTTGGCGCTGTATAAGGCGCAGCAGGCGAGGAAGAAAGCGCAGGATGATGAGATGAGTATGCTTACGACGGAGGACAGCGGGGACGACGAGGTGCCGAAGATTGATGTGAACGATTTGTTGGATGACTTTGATGAGATGGACATACAGGATCAGATGTGAGTGAGGTGGTCGTTGTGGGCATGATTGGAGATGCTGTTGCGTGGACGCTACAACGCTATCACTACATACTAAATTTGCCTGCCAAAGCTAAAGCTGAAATGCTGATGCGTAGGCCACGAGCCTCAAACTATACCAACCGCATCATGTTTGTCAGTATTGTCTTGGTCAGAAACGTCCGCTATTTGATCGAACTATGTTCTGGCAAATGCTCGAAATGGAAATTGCGCCTTCTTCGTGATATGTGGGGTGGAAAATATGGCCAGAATGTCGCACTCGTGCATTGGCCATGCTGTATTGGGATGCGGATGTCTAACATTCCGTTGCTGCAGCGATTAGTGATATGCCCTGTTGGATATTTTCTTCGCATGCAACGTTGAAAATGCCTGCGCGAGATTCACGCTCGTGGTCGCACATGTCATACTCGCGACGAGTGCGGTGGTAGAAAGGGACTGAAGAGCTATTTTGCTGCACTCGGCCATGACATCGAGCACGTCCTGGCGCACGGACCTCGTCATCGCTGGTCACGCAGACAAGATGTGCCACGTCTGCTTTCGGCGCAATGACATTCAAAGTATATGAACGGGGAGCGACTCACCAGGATGATTTACTACTTCACTCACGTCTTTCCCATCTTGCAGCTGCCTCTACAAAGTCCTGAAAACCAGCGCCAAGAACATCGCCGCAAGCATGCTTGCCATCTTCAGCTTCCTTCTGGCCCTTGGCCTCACGGCTCTTGCCGACAACAGCACGACAAGCGTCTTTCTTCCAATTGTGGACTCCCAACCACTGGTCGCCTCATTGAGCGCCTCAGTACGTTTGTTGGCAAAGCTTCGCGTTCGAGTGACTAACATCCCTCAGGCCAACGACATAAAGACGATGGTCATCAAGTGTCCAGACGGCACCGATTCTTCAAAGTGCGGTTTCCCAACACCGGTGACCGTCACCGCCGGACCCAGCACAGTTGCTCTCACCACCACTATTGGAAACAGCATGACCGTGGATCTCAAGTGCGGTGTCGAGGGCTCCACCAAGGCTGCTTGCACTCAGACGTACACCGGCCCCGCGAGTTTAAAGGATAGCACTGTGAGTGGTGACGATGGCAAAAAGACGATCACGTGGACAGCCAGCCAGACGCTGGACAGCGGCAAGGTGACGTACCTGCCTGTGACAATTACTGCCGGAATGCCAAGCAGCACGAGGAGCCAAGGGATGGCAGCCGCCGTCGAGACGGCACGGGGAGGAAAGGGGGTAGCTGTCGTGGTCGCAGTGGCGGAACTTGTTCGCGCCCTTGCCTGAACGGAGAAAGGTTCCGCTGGTTACTGCAGCCTTACAGCCTGAGGTAGAGGGGTGCTTAGAAGGCGAGGATCTTGATGCCATTTTGCAGCGGTAGTATGTCATAGTGCATGTGCTTATCCGCGTGCCGTTTGATGGCCGAAGACCCATAACTCGGATATCTCCTCCTCCGCTCAGCAAGGATAGCCGATACCTAGAACTTTCGGACATGATCTCCAGCTTAAGCTTTTTCCCGCTTGTCTAGCCGATCCTCGGGACTTGAGCCTCAGCCAGATACGTGTCTCACATGCATGATATTTCCTTGACAGCACTTGTGGCGGAAATGTTGATGGGCCGCCTACGTAATTGTTGCAGCGATAACAAGGAGCAAGTGTGCAGATCGCAACAAAAAGTGCCCATCTTCCGATCCGCAACTCGCATTGTTGTCACTGGCCTGGACTGGTACAGTAGAACATGGCAGGCGAATGGCCGTCTTGGAACGGCTTATCCTGGCTGTTGGCGCTTTCTCTGCACAGCTCTGGCATAACACGAAGTACCTGAGTTCTCGGGAGTGCCGAAGGGGCTTTTTGCACAAACCATTGATTTCGTTAGGGGATTCGTGATGAACGTAGCATGCGGAGAGTATGATGTCTTCGAGCGGGACTGGTACCTGGCGCGCAGGATCGTGGCGTGACAGAGTGCGGCTCCTGTTGAAGAACTCCGTACCCGGTTGCGCTACGCGGATACCGTGTATCGGCCCACGAGATACTGTAGTCCTGGGATTGATGTAGTGGAAATAGATCTACGTCTTACAAAAAGGAAATTGCTGGCGTTTAGCGTGCTGCGCTAAGAACTAGCCGTATGTAGAGACCTGTCGAAAGGACTGGTAGACTCCCCGAGCTGTGGGAGGGTGGACTCAGATCTTTCGTCTACTTCAACGCTTGACGTAGTTGCAAAAGCCAATGTCAACGTACTAACGCAGGCCGGATAAAGCCCCATTTTTATCACGTTTCCCTGAGGCTACCCAGTATGCTTGTGCCGTGTACCAAGGTTTCGATGCGTAGAGATCACGCGATGCGGGCAAATAGCATTCTGTCAAAGTACATCCACCTGTAGAGCAGCCGCATCCGATGATCTAATCAGGAGCCGACCGGAAACAATGTCGAATAAATCGAGCAGACTCACAGAACATGGTGCTGTGGGGGTATCACCGACGGCATTATCCTACAATATAAGGTTGTGTTAGCATTTTCGATAGCCCCGAGTGCAAACTGCATCATTGATGCATCGGAGTCGTATTTCCGCTGGGCGATTTTAGTACCCTGGCTTGGACACTTTTTACTGGTGGAGACAGCTGCCGGCTTGGGGCAGCTGTGGCAGGGATCGAGATCGAGAACTCGAATTCCCATACGATGGAAATGGTAAAGCGCTGAAGCTATCTTACTCGATCGGCGATCTGTCTCTGAGAACGTGGAGGGGAAAGCTATTTGTTCAGACCAGATGGAGAGCCGCACTTCAACAAACACTTTTGTTGAGATATTGCTTCGAGCTGAGCGACGGCTAAACCATACCAATGGCTGAGTTTGAGCGAGCAATAGCGAACGTCGAGAGCAGGAGCAGGTGTCAGCAATAGGTGAGAAAAGTCAGCAGACATTGGCACTGCCGTCCATCAGTAGTTTTAGCTGGAGCTCAAGCTAGGCGAGTGTATTTCACTGACCGATTTATGCGGAGGCGCATGCTGTTTTGCCTGGAGGAGGGAGGAATATATGAGAACAGAGTAGCGGAAAAATTGTCCGTTGTCTGTAAGAGGTTGCTGACTTTCAATCTAGCGATCTGCAGGAGGACACGAGTGGTCCCGCTCAAGGGCGCTAGCAACAAACAAGTGTTGCGGCAGGGGTATCTCTCGCGCTTGAGGGCAAGCTTTCAGAAAACGACGGAGTCAAGTTCCGCATAAGCTTCAACGCGCGGGCGTCGATTGCCAATAGCACGTTAGCCGGTAGATTATCCGCTGGCGGCGTCTTGGAAGCTCGCGGCTTAAAATTCAGATCTCTCGATCTTTCTCTGATCAAACTCGTGAGAGTGCATTCCCATCAGTCATGGATCCCAATCCCTGCTGAACATCGAGACGTGGACTGCTTGCATTCCATTTTCGAAACGCCGCTGACCAATGAACCAGGTTTCATGTCGACAGGCCTGCATGGCCGTAGAACTTCTTAGAGTAATTAGTACCTCCCGTGAGCCAGGGCACTCGCATCGCCTTGACTTTCTGAAAAGTATTTCCAACTACTGGAAATTTCCATCACGGTGCAAGTATTGTTCTACCGACTCTGGACTGACAGGGACGCACTTCCATCGCTTCCGTCCTTCCTGTCTGTTCAGCCACCACAAGCACAAATCATTTCTATCTTGCTCACGTACAGCCTGTCATCCTTGTCAGCTGTAATTTTTCTGTGGGCCCAGACGTCTGGCACCTTGCCGCCCGTCTCCCGGCATACATCAGACCTCTCGCATTGCGGAAAACTATTCCAGTTCCAGGTTTCGAGACGAAATAAAGACGTTTGCTTCCACCAACCGTTTTTAATGGGCGATCCTCGACGCAAGACTAACCACATTGCCGTGACTTCCACTCCATCCGCAGTGAAAGCGATAGTCTACTTCCTCTCGTAACCACACTGCATCTGGAACATTCCAACCCTCTGCAGTATCTTCAACTCCGGGTCTTCAAGACGACAACCCGAAAAGCAAGCCGCAGCATTGTTCTCTGTAACCACAGCACAACTACCCTCGACCAGAGGCAAAGGCCAGGTGCCTTACTAGTATCAACAACTCGACAAACGCTCCTGCCGCCCGACATGTCGAACATGTCAATATCTTTCGCACCCTCAGTCACAGGGACAATCTCCGATCTGGATGGTTTCTCGGTGCAAGGAGACTATCCTTATGCCACTATGCATTCTCAACCTTTTCCAGCAGACACAGATGATTTCGGCTTTGACCCAGCACCGGTGAAGCCAACGTTCCCCGTCAAGATGGAGCAGACGTACAGCCCACCTGAGGATAGCCAGTTTGGTGATTTCAGCTTCGATCCGCTCAAAGAAGATCAGCCACATTCGCCAATTCGAGCTCTGGAACTAGACCGCGTTATCTCTCACAACATGCCGAACTCCACTGCAGCAATCTCACGCTACGGTCAAGTTACGCCACCAAGATCCAACTCCGAATCCTCGGTGGAGAAGTCTGAGCAGAAATCAACCAGACAGAGACGTGCAATAAAGACCTCGTCGAAAGCAGAGCCTGCGCAGTCTGCACAAGTCACGCGGAAGCGAAGGAACACGCGGAAAAATTCGACAGCCACAATAGATAATGCAGAAGAGGATGAGAAGAGGAAACAGTCGCTGGAGAAGAATAGACTGGCTGCTGCAAAGTGCCGCATCAACAAGAAAGAGAAAACGGAAAAGCTACAGCGCGATTCACACGACAAAGCCGTGCAGAATACCTTCCTCAAGGACCAGGTCATCCGCATGAAAGAGGAGGTCCAGCAGATGAACGCTCTGCTGCTTGCTCATGTCAACTGCGAAGGATGCAAGTCACCGCAAGACATCCAGAAACACCTAAGCAACCTCGGTAATGAGTTTTTTGCTCAGCATATTCATGGCCTTGCCCATCACGACTTCACTAATTTTTCAAACATGCCATTTGAGGATGATGAGATGGAACAAGCTTCATACTACTCCCCGGGTACAGAGTCAAGCTTGATCAATCCACCTCTACCCGAGTTCGACAGGGAACCAGATTTCGACATTAACACGCCAATGCATACGGATTGAGCACCTTACGGCTGTGCTGAATTCTTTTGCAAAAGCGTCAATCAACGCAACACATATCATCAGCCTCGCAGCTATGGGACCGACCAAGGCAATTTTCAGAGCCTGCAAAGGGCGTTTTTTGGCGCTCCTATAAACATTTCACCACTACCATGACTGAGGCGGCTCGATTCCATCGGAACAACGAGCAGCTCACAGAACGCCAGAGTATCAAATGTGGTCTGAGGAATGCGAAGGCTTGAGCTTACGACACCCTCATTGGCCCAGCTGCATCCTTACCCGCATGTGAGAGTTTTGGAGCGCAGAATTGTTTGTGAGGAGAAAAGAGGGGCTTTGTCGAGCTCTTACGAGAAGAGCAGGATTTTTCGTCGTCCCTATACCCATGTCAGATCCCAGTTATCTTGACTAATCAATCCGGCTTACATTTCCGGTCCGCGCTCACGTTTCTGCGCAAAACCAGAAAGGCGTTGTCGCAGCACTGTCAATCACTGCTGCCTGATGGAATGCGAGGAGGAGCAAGCGTACGCAGATTTTGTACAATACGAGGACATCCCAGTCCAGTGTCATATTCCCAGAGGGACTTGGCCGACGTTTGCCGGGTATTTTACAAGCGACGTGAATGCTTGAGCGGGCCAAGAGCTAGCCAGGTATACTAGTGAACTGATTTCCGTCTACCCACTTACCCATATTCTGGGCAGTCAAGTCAGATGACAATAATTCAATCCAGGCCTTTTGAGCCCTTTTCATGAGCATTTCTTAACTGCTGTTCTTAATCGGAATGGTAATCGACGCAAGTCTCTGCTGCTGTTTTCGAAAGCTATATAAGATTGCACAATTGCACAATCCTATACTTCCTTCTGAAGCTGATGATCCAACTGAATCTACGCCTCCAACGTCGTCGGCAAAAGGACCCCAGTGTCGTTGCGAAACCTTGCTCGTGCCCGGACCGGACGTGAACTCCACACGCAGGGGATATATTTGAAGCAGGGTAGCCGCTTGCTCATGATGCTGGACTTTGTACGTGTGCGCTACCTGGCCGAATGACTCGCATGAACTATAGATACTCCACCCGTTGTGATACTTCAGGGCAGGCCCGGAAGGTGTTTGCCGTCCATAGCAACCACGATCATGGAGACGACTGCGAATGCGAATTGGTATTTAGCCTGATCTTTGATTCAACGCCCACGTTGTCCCTGTATCGCCATGGTGCACCCGTCTCCGCTCGACCATCCGTTGCCCGTCCCGCTACGGAAATACAAAGCCGTACCTTTCACCGGTTACTCTTCGGATCGGATGTTTCGCCGTTCGTTACGCGCATTACTCGAAGTGACTTACCAATTGATGTCCACCCCAGATATCATGGCGGCTTCAGCTGAGATGGGCGCGTTCTGTTATATTAGTCGAGCCCAAGCATCGAATCTCTGCACCGGAAAGTCAACCACTTTCTGTACCTGCCACAGCTCCCAGTGTCACGAGATATAGATCTCCAAAGCCAACGCGACTAACTGGCGTGCGCCATCGACTATTGGCATCAGACGTGAATAGAGGATGACATATCTTGCTAAAGAAGCAAGTTTTCGCTCCACGGAATCACATTTGGGCGAGACCCCGCCGCCGCTAGGATCTTTCACCCACTCCAAGCAAACCGTGCCCGGCCATAGGTTTCTCCTGCCCATGATTCACAGTGGCGCCAGTGACTAGAAGGATCAGATATTGATGGGCATTGGTAGCATTCACTAAGAGGACAATCTTCTCCTTGGGGCCTACATCAAGCAAGAAATAGGCGCACCCCCACCCGTCGATCATGCCAAAATGCTCATTGACCGTAGTCTCTGGGCCTTCACGAAGACTGGAGATCACTCTCCAAACTCCACGAGTGATTAGTGAGAGCGTGTGTAGAAACACTAGCCCGACCCACAGTAACAGAGATCACTTCCCACCCTTTCTCACCTGCCCGGGCCACATTCTGGCCATACACTGCGGTGTCGGCGACTAGGGAGATGAAACCTCGGCACGCAGCTACGAGGCTTCATCTCAAATGCCCTGGTTCTAAGTTCGACATGCTATTGGCCGCCGGCACTATCAGGCATGCACGTCCCTTACGCAACCAGATGACCGAACTCCAGCTCGCCGGAGCTGAGTGTCACCACCACAGACTCTAGCAGCAGGTTCAAAACACTCCGCATCAAACTCGCATAACACCGCACGAGGCTTACGCCATGTATCTCTGTTCACTACGGTCCTGAAGGGCAACACTCTTATTTGCTTCTACTCCTCCCCAACATCTCAGTCTTGTGGTTCCAAGGGAGTAATGTCTCCCTCGTCAACTGTCCTTTCCGATCCCCTCATATCTCGTGTTTCTATGCTCGACTGCTGCTCTCCTGAAGTGTTATATTACCGCTCAATCACTCACTCACTCACCCACCTATGGCCAAAAGGTCTCAGTCGTTTCCAGAAGTCAATCGAGTAATCGTAGCGTGAATGCGGGTGCAAGACCCTCTATACTATGACATCTTCGCGCAAACTCGGGCGGCTGGCCTCTGTACATCGGGCCGTGCTCGCTGCAGTCTTGAAATTGCATCTCGTCTCGTCCTCGAGTCAGGCCAACTTCGGTAGGACATGACTTTACCTGCCTCGCCTTGGTTTGACTGCTCGCTACCGCCTGCCGAAAGTCGTCCCTTTCTTCTTCGTATCGGTCCTTTCTGCCTCGTGGTGGAGCATGTCCGCCAGATCGGTCAGCTTGCCTGCTTGATCGCACTTGGCTGTGTCTCTCAGAGGGCCGTTGGCCCGCTGGGTAGTAGCGCGGGCGGTCTAAGCTGCAGATATTGATTGGAAGCACGTGTTCGCTGAATCGAGGTCATAGGATGCGATGCGATGCTGTACCGTGTATGAATAGACAAATGGGAGCTGAGGCCCAAATGTAGTGCTGGAAGTAGACGTCCTTGCGCTTACAGTCGGTTGACCGGATTCCGTGCAGAATACTACTCACATCTGCTGTGCGGGAAGATGAGTCGAACCTTTGGCAATCACAGGAACTTCCACAGCAGAATCGGGGTTCCATTCAAGGTCAATGCGTGGTCTGTATGAAACATACAAGCAATGCATGACTGGTGGCTAATCAAGCATCTCCACGATCCCGGATCTCTTATCTGATATCATCGCCAGTACCTCCTCCAATCCCTCTTTGACCATCACACACCGCCATCTCTTCCTGGGATCTGGCTCAATCATCCCTGCGATACACCTCTCCACCCTCGTCACAATCTCTTCACCATGCCCTTCAGCGCTGAGCTTCTCTCTAATTCCAGCCGGTATTTCTCCTCTTTGCGCACCTTGTAACAGCCCCATCCTCTCCATCCTCGTTCCACAGCTCCACAGCAATTCGAGCAATATGATGCCAAGAGCAAACACGTCGATTCTTTCATCCAGGGATTTGGCAGCATGCTTGTGAGGAGGAGGCCGGTAGTACTCCGTTCCAACAGCCTGTTCGCTGCCTTCCCCACTCCCACTCCCGGAACTCCTACCTCTTCTCGGTGGCGAGCCAGGCAAAGAGCTAGCGGAAGCCCTCTCCAACTCCTTGACCAACCCAAAATCGCCGATTCGTGGGTTGATGAGTCGAGGCTGTGAATGCAGACAAGAAGGACACGACCCTACATCCGTGTAGCCCTGCTCTGCGCTGAATGCGAGTGGACTGGCAAAGTCAAGCGTTGACAAGAAGATATTGGAGGGCTTGATATCCCTGTGGATGTAGCCACGGGCGTGGATGTATTGCAGGCCGCAGAGGATACTGAGGAGGAGCCTGAGGGAGGGTATAAGGTGGAAGCAGTGGCGTTGGTTGACGGTGTGTGAGTTGAATGACCTACGCGGTGACGAGTGGGGGAGTGTATACTCTGCAAGCGTGAGTGGGTACATCGTCATCTGGACGTGGAGAACGTAGACGGTAGGATCATCGATGTGGGTGAGTTGGCTTGACGCATAAGGGGAGCGGCCATCTGTGAAGGGGTTTGAGGTATTGTTCGCATCGATGAGGGATTTCTTGCGCGTGGGTTGATCAGACCACAATGGCTTCTCTTCTTCGGCTTGGGTTTGGGATCGCGCAAAGGGATCGAAGGAATGTTCATCGTTATCATCGGCTGCTTCTGAGGTTGCGGTGATGACACGTCCGACGCGAGGCAGGTTAGCGAGGCTATCCTTTGTGCGTTCAAAAGGGTCAGTAAAGCCATTCATGGAACTCGTGGAAAAGACTCGGCCTTGCAGCGGTGAGCTCTGTCGGGCAGGTTCGTTAGCGAGAAGCATTTGACCTCGAAATAAACGCGTTGGAATAGGCTGTGATCGAGCTGAAGCCTGTACCAGCGCCGTGGGCTCTTCTAGCCATGTCGCATGGTATCGTACAATGTTGCAGTGATCCAACTGAGCCAACGCTTGAACCTCTCTCAGTACATGTGCGAGGGCCTGGTGGCCTCCGTCGCGGTACTTTTGCGATAGCTTCGGTGACAGTGGGATCTTCTTGATAGCATATTCTCTTTGGTCAAGGACATTGTAGGTCCGAAAGACTCGACCGAATCCACCTCGTCCAATCATCCCTCTTTCTTCAAAGTTGGCTCGGTATTGACTTCGCATATGTAGCTTTGGACGTAGTGGTGCCAATTGAAGCTCAGTGCTTGGCCTTGGAACGATGTTCATGTTGTCCATTTCCCATGTGACTTGCTGAAACTGTCCCGCTGGTGTGTCCTGGAAGGACGCAGGCTGCTGGCTTGACCGTCTCACCAGAGCAGTGATAGGTGGAGGGGAATTTCCCGGGCGGCCTCGATTTGCTGAGTTTCTTCGTGAGCCGTCAACCGCACCGTGGTAGCTGAATTTTTGGAGGCCTGCCATATATTGGGTTCGCAAATTGCTTCTTCTCTCGCTCGCAGAATCTGCGCTCATCAGTCCGACGTCGTTGAGAGCGTTGCTCGACCTCGTAAATAAAGCCTTGGCGAATTTCTGGATCTCTGGAGAGTCTTTATCCAAGGTCTTGCCGTTGCCAGCATTGGCGGCATTCAGTATCTCTGCAGCCTTGTACTTCGAAACTTCCTCCAGGAGCGTGGCCATCATCATGTTTCGTGCCTCGTCCCTGTCCGGTACTGTGCCATCCTCACCGTTACTGATGGTGTTGGTCAGAGAAAGCGATTCAGTCGCGGTGTCTGGCTCGATGACTTCGGCGGTGTCGCTTGACTCCCTGGCGGAATCCTGACTAGCACCGGTAAGCGAGAGCTCAAATTCCTGTTCTTCCTCTTCAGAGGAGGATTCATCAGAGCTTGAATCATTTGGATCTTTGAAGAAGCTCATCTCGTGCGACGAGCGCTGACCATCATGAATTCGATGAAGACGTGCTACGCAGGAAAGAAAGATCAGGACAGGAGTAGCAAGCGCGGTATGGACGCTCGAGATTGATTACAGCGAGCCTGAATCAGGCGCATTGCTAAAGCTGATATGGTTGCTGAAATTAGGCTGATGTGGAGAAGCAGTTTCGATGTTTTGCTATTGCTTTCTTTGGCCAAGCGACAACAGGGCGTGCGTCGGATTTCATGGCTTTTGTTACTCATACATGGCTTCCTTGTCAGGAGGGGTTCGCAGCGTAACACGAAATTGCTGGGTAGTGGCTCCCGTATTTCAAGCGCAGATATCAGCGGCAACATCTGAACGAGGCGGGAATTTAATTCTCGAAGTCAGAGTCCGCGACTTCGAATCGTGGAATCCTTGGCCGACGTACATCTTGTCGGTCACCAGCGTTCTGACGCCTTAACGTACAACTAGACGTGCAGTCTGAGAATTTCATTGCTCAAAAGTTCAG
This sequence comes from Herpotrichiellaceae sp. UM238, assembly GCA_000315175.1. NCBI lineage: Eukaryota > Fungi > Ascomycota > Eurotiomycetes > Chaetothyriales > Herpotrichiellaceae > Herpotrichiellaceae sp. UM238. Next base: position 194,674 of record AMYF01000078.1, read on the forward strand.
AAGTCATTGGAACAGGCTGCAGAAGATGCAGCGCGTGCCTTTCAAGACACATGGCTCAATTCTTGCTCCAGGAGGCAATAGTTTTTATAAAATGGCTGTATTCTTGTCTTTCTCTGCCTAACCGTGCACATGTAGCAGCATTCCGTCAAGAACGCAGCAGCCACATTATCATTCAGCACATACCTAAATGTACAGGGTATTTAAAATTCAACCGTACAAAGGCACTGAAATCGGCCCAGTTACATGCCTATCATCAAAATGGCCTGTTCCTCTTAATTTGTCCACCGTGCCTCCCTCCGTCTCCCTCAATCAATGGCGAATCGTGTCGACGGCTTCTTGATGCCACTGAAACGATACAGGCTCTCCTTGATCGACCCTGTAGGTGTCTTCTGAGGCGGCGGTATGTTTTCTCGATCCACGTTTGCCTTTGCCGTATCAATCTTGAGTCCTAGAGCTGCTGGGCAGGAGTTGTTGCTCTGGCTCGTCAATCTTGCTGTTGAGAGACACTCTCCGTGTTGTGATTCTACTTCCCGCAAAGGAGATTGAATAGAGGCGGATTTTTCGGAAACACGTCGATGATACAATGGCCGAAGAATTGTGGAGCTTGCCCGGGAAGCATTGTCCGACACAGAATCGTCAGATGAGCAGTCTTTGGTGGTTTGCCCGAACAAATTCTGTGTACCTGGCACCCGCTTCAACGCAGAGTCATTGTTAGCATCATTGACTGCTCCATCATCTTCTGAAGGCCTTTCCTGTTGCCTTAGTAGTTGTTGAATGATGTCTTGGAACTGGGTTCTGCTGTTCCTTTTGCCTTGCTCGCTATGAGAGTCAAGAAGTCTTCGGTCCGGTACGTTAGCATTGGAAGTTTCGACACCAATTTGTTTGACAATTTTCGAATCTGAAATCCTTCTGTTGTTCATCTCATGCTTCGGCGGAAGACTGTAAGGATTGTTCAATACTGCGTTGATTGAAGCCCAAGCGCGTTGTTGGTAGATTGGTCGACAAGCCTGGCAGACTTTGAAGTTACACGGAGTTGGCAAAGCCGTTTTGGCGAAGGGCAGGATTCGATGATCGTTCTCAAGGTCGTCGTGTACTTCTTGGATCGGCTCAAGAGGACCCCGACATGGTTGAATATAGTCTGTAAGCTGGCTCAGGTCAGTGTCAGGGTCGGAATCTACAGACTGGATAGTAGAGTCTGTGGCGCTGGGAGGCAAGCTGTACTGGCTGCTGCTGGCTGTAGACGCTGTGACAGGTGAAGTATGTGGTATGAACTGGCGAATAGTCCTCCTGACTTGAATCTTCTGCTTCCAGAGAGTGTCAAGTTCTTTGCTGGTGTAGTGACCACTTGCAGCAGCCTTTGTAACAGAGGGACTGAGGGTGAAGAGCTGTACATCGTGGTCAAAGCGTTTGTCGTCTTCAACGTCGTAGAAGTCAGATGCCGGCAAGTAGCCGTCAAAATCTTGGGTACATCGATAGAGCCAGCCGAGTGGGGGTCTTCGGTGACAGACTGAGCATTGATCACAGCCGAATTCATCGAACAAACGAGTCAGTTGCAAGTGAGTGCAGCTTTGGCCTTTCTCACGAGTCGGAGGCCTCGATATACTTGTTGCCAGCTTCTTGCAAGTATCCATTTTGGCACGGCATTGGCAGACACGATACTTGACCTGAGAATGCGAACATGAATGAGGCACTGGGCAATGTGTCTTTTTTCACTTTTATTTTGGTGTGCACTCAAAGGCAGGCAGTTGTGGTGGTTTGTTCCTGCCTCTGCTGTCATCAACATTTACTTACTGTCCACGTGGCAGCCACGACCATAAGTAGCCATAATTCGAGTTACGGCAGACATTCTGCTTTGGTAACTCATCATCACCTCGACATCGCGCATCAAATGCTACCTCTGACGATGTCTTGAGAGTGAAAGACCTCCTCGGCGTGCCTCAGTGTTGGATGTTTATGCTCCAGGCGCGCTAACGACTGCCGACCAACCAACTGACGGCCTGGGGAAGCTTGAAGACCCACTCCGAAAAGCAGGTGGCTGATACCCAGCCTGCAGGGGCCCCGTCTTGACTGACTATCCTCAGCTTGCCAATCAGCCGCGATCGCGTCAGTGTTGTGCATGTGAGATTCCACAACCTGCCTTCCATTTGAGACACGGCGCTTCTGCTCACAACTTCACCTTACGGAAGCCTTCTGAACTTTCTGTATGCGTTCCAACGAGACACAGTCGACGACCTCTTCCGACGCCTGGATTGCACGCAGCACGTGAAGCACTTCTGCCCAAGCCGAGGTTTCTGGATGTCAACAAACTGACTGGACTGGACAGCGAACTTGCGACTTGTCACGTCAACCCAAGATCACTTGTGATCTTACTGCAAGGCCTTCCAATCTTGCTTGCGCCATTCTAAAAGCCAAGAACATCGCCGCTGAGTCGCAATCATGTCGGTCAAGTTTCAGGAGACTACCACCACCAAGGTGACGGATTCGGCGACCGATGCCGCAAGAAAGGTGGGAGAGAAGGCCGGCGAAAAGAGTGAAGACCTCAAGCACAGAATTGGGGAGTACTTGACTGGAGGAGAGACGGGGAAGGGCTATCTTGCAGTATGAGTTCACCCTGCTATACGTGCTCGAGACAACCGCAAGCCAACTAACATGGCACAGGCCTACCTCAAGCAGCTACAGACGAATCCTCTCCGAACCAAGATGCTCACATCAGGTGCTCTGGCAGGCCTCCAAGAAGTTCTGGCGTCATGGCTCGCCCACGACCGATCGAAACATGGCCACTACTTCAGCAGCCGAGTCCCCAAGATGATGGCATATGGCGCACTGATCAGTGCGCCGCTCGGCCATGCCCTCATTGGCATCCTTCAGTGGCTCTTCAGCAACCGCACCTCTCTCAAGGCCAAGATCCTACAGATTTTGGTCTCGAATCTCGTGGTAAGGATTGGAAACACACCATATTCATCCTTCCCATTCATCAATCCAGACACTAATCAAGTGACTCCAGGTGTCTCCCATCCAAAACACAATCTACCTAGCCAGTATGGCCCTCATCGCAGGCGCCCGAACCTTCCACCAAGTCCGCGCCACCGTCCGTGCAGGCTTCATGCCCGTCATGAAAGTCAGCTGGATCACCAGCCCTATCGCTCTCGCGTTTGCCCAGAAGTTTCTGCCAGACTACTTGTGGGTGCCATTCTTCAACTTTGTCGCTTTTGTCATCGGCACATACATCAACACGCATACAAAGAAGAAGAGACTGGCAGCTTTGAGAAAGAAGGTGGGTGGCCGATATGATTCCACAAGTTCTTCGAGTGATCGACGATACTGATGCCTTTCAGCACTACGGTGAGGGACGATCGAGCATTGGTGCTCCGAGACCGTCCGAAGCATATCCGAGGCCATCTGAGGGTTATTAATTGTGTATGTTGGGGTCCATCCGGTGGATGTGGACTTGTGCCGTTACCGCCACAGACAATCATCCCCGGTAGCTGGGGCGTCACTTTGGTAGAGATACTTTGGAAAGGAAGCGCTTTGTCACGATTTGATGCGGATTCGTTGAATTTTGCGCCATCTCAGGGCTTTTCGGTAGGTTGAAACAATGTATCATTCAATGTTAACCGTCGAAAAGCTGAGTTTGCGCGAGCTCTGGGTGTCTCTACGGGTTAGGCAGTCTTGATATATGCAACGTTGATATTTCATGCATAAGGACATGCTCGCTTCTCCCGTTAGGACATCGCTGGATGCAAATGCCTTCGACCTTGCCGTCTTCGGTTGGGGTCACAAGTAATTTCCATTACTTGGGGTTACTGTAGCGGCACAACCTGGAACATGTACATCAAAGCAGCACACTTCGTTGCAACCGTGATCTGCGTTTTCGTTCAGTCGTGTTGCTTGAATAGATTACCTCAAAAGAGAAAAGGAATCTCGTGCAGTCTCTGCGACATGTCCTGTAACAACCTGACAATGCGGAAGAGCATTTGCGTAATCGATCAGAGTATGTCCAGAGCCGCTCTGTGTTCTGTATGTAGTAGATCCCGAACGCGCTCCAACGCCGACATCCACTCTTTGATCCATTTTCTCGACTCTGTCTGCAACATTACAGGATCCCATAATCATCACGCAGGACAAGATGTTTACTGGTCAGCCTCGAAGCCATGAGTGACAGCACTTGGCTTGATGTGAACTTACCAAGACTGTCACAGGCTCTAGACGAACCACATTTCGTCTTGTTTTTCAGCTGAACACGCAGCTGCATTTGGTGGCTTGCGAAAACCCCCCGCAATCCTAACACCATTGCCCAGATACACGCAGCAACATGCATGCTGACCTGTTGCACATAGTCGAGAACGCCTTTGGACTAACAACAAGCGTCAGCTGAGCACCCTCCACAGACCCTGCATTACCATGGCCCTGAACATGTAGATTGTGACAGCCTTCGCTAACGCTCGTTCGATCCAGCCAAAGGATACCCGTTCTGAATCGGATCAGACTCTTGATATAGACAGACGTACCCTGGGAAATAGCGGCGTCCCTGTCTATGGTACAGCGACTGCATGCTTTCTCTGTGTTGCATCATATCACTCACTCAACGACGACTCACTCCATCGTTCACATACGGAGTGTTACAGACCCGCGGAATACTGACTTCAGTAGCCAGCACAATGTCTAAAGCCCCATCTAAACGCATTATCATATGCTGTGATGGTACGTGGCAGTCTTCTGTCTCCGGGTTTGACAACGTTCCTTCCAACGTGACTCGATTGGCCAGGCATCTTGCCTGCAATGGCAAGGATTTGGAGGGCCGAGAATGGAACCAGATTGTTTACTACGATTCTGGCGTTGGCACAGGTGACATAGGCGCCCAAACCGTGATTCAAGGAGGCAGTGGCAGAGGTCTGGCCACTAATGTGATTGAGGCCTACAACTTCATTGTCCTCAACTACAAGGCGGGTGACAAGATTTACTGTTTCGGGTTCTCGCGGGGTGCATACACAGCTCGTGCTGTTGCAGGCCTCGTCACGGATATTGGCATCATCGAGCCAAAAGACATGCAAGAATTCCCTGCACTGTATGCGCTGTACCAGAAGAACAATAAAGGCGACGAGTTCCGCAAAACAAAACACTACCACGACTGGATCGAAGGTGTCAAGTCCAAGGACCAGGATGAATCCGTCTACAAAACCCAGACCTTGCCTGAGACATTCGTCGGCGGTCGACAGGCTGCATATTCAGACCTACAAAACGTGAGATGGGATATTCGTCCGCATGGTGAGCCCGCCCCGGAAACCCGATTCGTCGAAGTCGTTGGCGTATTTGATACGGTTGGAAGTCTTGGTATACCAGATATTCAGGGCATTGACCTCAGCTACTTCAGGACGCGTTATGGATTCCATAATGTCAAGCTGAGCCCGTTCATCAAGAACGCATATCACGCACTTGCAATTGACGAACATCGAGGTCCTTTTACTCCTACTCTCTGGTATATACCATACGAAAGTACAATCAAATCAACGTTCTCATCAACGTACATGAACGACTACCTTGCACAGCATGGCCAGGCAAAGAACGACGAGGAAAAGGTCAAAGCTTTCAAGACTTATATGGAAGCTCGTGATGCCGAACTAGTCAGAGGCATTGCTGGGAAGCAGAGATTATATCAAGTCTGGTTTCCAGGAATGCATATCAACATTGGTGGTGGCTCCGATGACATTCTCAAGGACAAGAAAGGGGATTTGGAGCAAATCGCAAACATCACTTTCTGCTGGTTGGCTGAGCTTCTTCGGCCTCATCTCGCACTCGATAGTCCGTCAATCGAACTATTCAAGTGGGAACGCGCCGAAGCTTTGGACCGCGTCAGCCGCATGAAGAACTACGGTAGTGGTTGGGTCTCGTCCTATTTGAACCATGCGCTTGAGACTCTTCGCTTGAAGCAGATTGAAACATACAAGATCGACGACGACGTCAAAGAGGGGTGGGCAACAGGCGACATTGAAGACAGCTTTAGTGGTGTCATGATGATGGCCGGCTCGGTCACGCGACACCCAGGACAATGTCTCGAAGACAAAACCAAACAACCACTGCGCAAACTCGGCAAGACATGGGAGTTCGTACATCCTTGCGTCCAATACAGGAGGGAGAAGCTCAAAGACGCGTACGACCCTGAAGCCATGAAGCGCTACAAGAGGAACGCGATCGTCGTGAATGGCAAGACAGTCGGCTATGAATGGGTCAAGAAGGGCGACGGGTGGACATGGGATCCTAACACCAAGCAGGCGGTGTCATGCGATGTTAAGGTGCCGGAATGGGTAATCTTTCCCACCAAGGGCGGATTTGGAGATCCAGAATCCGATCCGAGCTTCGAGCGGGCAGCAATGACCTCTGACGCCCAGAACTGGGTCAAAAGTCTGGATGAGGTGTACAAGGATAGCAATTGGTGGAGGGAGGCGCAAGGCACGGCAAAGTAGCCAATTTGCCCACCAGTCGGTCCACAAGGAACTTAGCTGGTTGCATGTTCTCATGAAGATCTTCAACAGAAAACAGAATAGATGCATTTTAGGAAATTCATGTACCACCTTATGTGCTTGAGAGAAGAGACAGCACACCAGATACCAACCTTGGGGGCTCAACGGCTGGACTTGCCGCATTAGATTTACCTCGGCTCGCCCTTCCTGACCTTACTCTACTCACAGATTTCATGTTCGTGTTTGCTACGAAATCAGCTTGCCGACGAGTGCTTCTAACCATGTCAAAGCGAAATGAGTTCCTCGATCAAGGCGTTTCAGACGAGTCTGGTGCAGAAAGCGGCTATAACTCTGAAGCAGTGGAGATCTCGCGGACAGAGCGACGAGGTGTGAAGAGGAGGAAATTATCACACTCTTCAACCTCAGCCTCAGCCAGCTCAGACGATGAAGATGGAGGTAGAGATACAGCTGCTGCACCGGTGAAAAGTCAAAAACCGCTTGCGAAAGTAGCGGTCAAGCCTGCTGGAAACCCAGTCCCAGAGAAGGACGAGAAAGAGGAGGGAGACGATGCGCATGGCCGCGAGATAGACTACAAGATCAAAAGCGCATCCACCTCCTTCAAACCTCCCCAGGATTCAAAACGGAAACAGGAAAATGAAAAAACCCCCGGGGTTGTATACCTGTCGTCTCTGCCGCCGTACCTGAAACCTTCGGCACTTCGGAACCTTCTTACCCAGCGTGGCTTCGAACCCATTACGCGGCTTTTCCTCACGCCTGCCTCGAAGCACAAGCATAATTCGAAGAAGAATAGTCGACAGCTTTACACAGAAGGGTGGATCGAGTTTGCGAGTAAGAAGATGGCTAAGCAGTGCGCAGAGGCGCTGAATGGACGTCAGGTAGGTGGAAAGAAAGGAGGATTCTACTATGATGATTTGTGGAACATGAAGTACTTAAAGGGAATGAGATGGGACGAGTTGATGGCGGGTATAAGAGAGGAACGAAGGGAGGAAGAAGGTAGGAGAGACGAAGAGAGACGGAAGATTAATGAGCAGACGAAGGCTTTTGTGGAGGGGGTGGAGCAAGGGAAAAAGCTTGAAGGCATCAAAAAGAAGAGAAAGATGAAGGAGGGCCTTTTTGATCGAGATGAAGAGGATAGGGTCGAAGTGCAGAGGGCGTGGCGACAGCATGAGGTGGCGAAGGACAGGAGAGAGAAAGGGGACGAGAGCAAGAAAGTTTTTGATCCGGAAGTGCAGAATGTTCTTTCGAAGATCTTCTGATACAGGAAATTTCCTTGCTCAGCCTTCTTTCAACCACAGCAAGAGCTTTTCCTCGAAGTACGCCTCGATAGTGGCAGCTGTCTTCTCTACAATCAAGCTGATCTCCTCGAGGGTGCATGTATATGGCGGTGCCAGGAGCACAAAATCGCCACTCGTACCTTCGACCGAACCAGTCCCAGGATACAGGCTGATCATGTATGGCTCCTGCATACCCAATTTGTGGACTCCCATAGCTACCTGCCAAGAAGGATCGAATGGCTTCTTACTCTTCTTGTCCTCGACGAACTCGATTCCCCAGAATAGACCTGCGCCTCTAATGTCCCCAACGTACCACTTGTCAGCGAGCCTCTCATTCAGACCACAGGCGAGGCCGTGTCCTAAAACGCGGACCTGATCCAGCATGCTTGGCTGCATGACAACTTTCTGGACTGCTACGGCCGTGGCGCAACCGACGGGATGTGCTTGGTATGTCTGGCCGTGCGAGAAGGCTCCTGTGCCTTCCTCGAGGACGCTGACCACCTTGGGGCTCACTAGAAGAGCTGCGACCGGTTGGTATCCACCACTGAGACCTTTACCAATGACCTGAAGATCCGGCGCAGTGTCTACCAAAGGTGATTGCCACGCGTGCAGATACCCTGTCCGTCCCATCCCGGACATCACCTCGTCCGCAATGAACAGAGCACCGTACTTGTCGCACACCCTCCTTATAGCAGCAAAATATCCTGGCACAGACGGCACACATCCAAGCGCGGCACCGACGACCGGCTCCGCTACGAATGCACACACCTTCTCCGGTCCTACCACTTGAAACTCAGCATCAAGTTCGTTGGCTAATCTTGCCACATATGCCTCGTCACTTTCGCCCTCCAATTTTCCTCGATATGCATAGCAAGGACTCACCCGACTCACACCCGCACTCAACATAGGCTCATAGATCTTCCGCCGCATTACGTGGCCACCCAGCCCTAGAGAGCCCAGCGTCGTCCCGTGGTAACTCTGTTTCCGACTGATGAACCGGTGCCGCCGAGTATGAGACCCTTCAAGCTCAATGAAGTACTGCCTCGCCATCTTCATCGCGGCCTCATTCGCTTCAGATCCGCTACTACAGACGAAAGCGCGGCTCATTGCGCCATTTGTGCCTTTGATGAGCAGGGAGCAGAGCTCCTCGGCGGCCGAGGTTGAATAGAAGATTGTGGCCGTGTATGAAACTTTGTTCAGCTGGTCTAGAATTGCTTGTTTGATGATGGGATGACTGTGACCCAGGCACGCGACTGCGGCGCCGCCAGTGGCGTCGAGGAATTTCTGGCCAGTTTCGAGATAGAGGTAAATGCCTGAGGAGCCCGTGACGCGTACGGGCAGATCATCGGGGCGGAGGGAGCGGTGCATTACTGTGTTGCTGTTTATATTGTCTGTCATATCGTGTGCCGATCCACCAACGATGACGGGTTTTGACGTTTCGTTCTCTGTTCCATCAATTCCACGGGGGACGCCATTTGTGAGTTGGGTCGGCTGTCCGGTATTGTTTAACATCTTAAGACCTGCTTGCTGTTGTGCTTGTGCCTCCAAGGAGAGGTTTTTTGGCGTTGACAGCTTGTTCTGTGCTCTGCCAATCGCGCTCGGAAAGCTGTTTTCTAGAATGGCCATTGTTCGTGTTAGTAGATGATTCGTTGGATCTTGCTTCCTGCTGTTTGGAAGCTCGTTCTTTGCTTCGTGACTCAAAGGAAGTCAATCTTGCTTTCCCCCAAGAAATTATTCCCTTGTCTAGCCGAGCGGTCAAATGCGCAAGTCACAAGGCGTATAGATCCGTCTTGGTCGAGTCCTCGCAAAGCAACCTCGACAAGGCGACGTATGCTCAGCCTTGCTCTGTGCCAAAATATACTGTCGAACTCGTAATGACCAGGAAAACTTGAGCGTACAGGACCGCACTTGTCCTTTGTTTGTTCCATCTCTCGCCCAGGAGACACCACTGCTGCTAAGTGCACCTATGTTTTGATGCATCGGTGATGACTTTCTCTTCTGCCGCTTGCGACTTTCTCTCGAATTCTGAACTCCGTCAACTTCAAGACCCTCCGTCTTCGCATACCCAACCGAAAGTTCAAATAACACTTTCCAATAAAACGTCACCGGTCCACTGGCTGTGATAACGACTGCTGGTAGGCTCTTGTTCTTCGAGCATCAGAACCGCACGCTACAAGATTCTTACCTTTGCAATGGTCCTGCTGGAGCCGCAGCTCAAAAGCACGTTCCGGAGTTTATGAGGTCCTCTAGCGGCTGCGGACTACAGAGATGCGGCAGTCGTAACAACAATGCCCCTACGCTTACATCTGTGGCACCAGCTTGGTGGGAAGTGGCTTCAGCGATGTAGAAATTGGCAATTCAGATATTGTTGCACTTCCAGCGGTTCCAACGTTCCCAATCATTCCATGGGCCCATGCTGTTAACCATAAACCTGGACAATAGTCGCGACATGGGAACATAGAGTCATCCAGCTCTTCGTTGTAGAAGCCCGAGACTATAATGCCAGTAGAACGTGGGAGTTCAGTATACCCTGCTATTTGACAAAGCTTTTCTGCCGAGTTAAAACAAATCGTCTTTACGAAGTGACGCATCTAATGAAGAGGAGTGGTGCTCTTAGCACGCTGTAGGTAAATGGGCTTTTCGATACTTGAATTAGTCCGTGATTTTGGTCGTAAGGGCTTCTTGCCCATGCCATCTGAGCAGTACGGTCCGACGGGCCATATCCTGCTCGATGATGAATATCATAGTTTGTGCAACCTCGAGGTTTCCGCGCCAGCACAGAGTTGGCCACCGGTTGGTGCTCATGTAACAACTTCCATCGTTACTCTCCGCTCCAGCCGTGGAACGCATTCGAGTTCAGGGCTACTTGCAGACGAGACGACCGTACCATTGCCTTGGTCGGCCAGCTTTATTGACGCAAGGCTGCCTAAGGAAGAACGGTGGGGTTGCGGAAATTATTGGTCTTCCGATGGGGCTGAAGGGCCGAACATCCTGATGCCTCTCTGGCTCGGGCCGTGCTGTTTTAGCGTGTACTCTTTAAGCCGTTGTTACTCATAAAGCTGTGTTCCTGAAGAGTCCCCAGGGGATGATGGACACTACAAATATCTATTGGTCGCAGCTATTGGAGAAATTATGATTTGCATAGGTTTTTATCGTATCATGCGCTGCAGGATAACTGCGATCGTCTTCTTCCTGGCCAAAGGTTTATAGTATGAGGTTGCGAATACCATGTCGTGCCCTAGTCCGGCCAGAGTAGTTGGCCCGTTAGCGGTGTTAGGAACTAAGCGAGCAGCGCTACTGCACAACCCGCAATCTTTGTTTTGTGAAGCGCTTCATAATCACAGCTGCTCCACTAGCTTCGGTAGATTTGACCTCAGGTTTGCCAAACTGCTGCGTTGCGAGCTATGCAGACCAGCATTGCACCTCTCTCGAAATCCTCGGTGGGTCAGACTTATCCCACGCCCTATACGAGTGCACATGTTTTGATTCAGGGACTTCGACTTCCGAAATCAATATCTTCGAGCAACACTTTCTGCATCGCTTGACTATCTACATCTGAAATACCATTCGCTCGCATGGCTTATTCACTTTCTTCACATCTTGCGCTGCCCAAAATCTGACTACTCAGAACTTGATTTCCTAGCCATTTTCCAAGTTCTTGAACTCTCGTGCCATTCTAAGATATTCGCCGGGATGGAAAAGCTCCACGAAGCCACGACGTCTGACCGTGAAGTCCACGACACTGGCGCCGATCATGAGCAACTTGTCAGAGAGAAGTCTGGCACTTCCAGAGATGCCGAAGACATGAAGCGTTTGGGCAGAGTACAAGAATTGAGGGTAATTGGGCAAGGACTTACCAGGCACACTCGAAAACTCACATGCCTGACAGCGTAACTTCGGCTTCCTATCTCTCTTCGGCTTTGCCACGATCTTGATGAGCACGTGGCAGGTCATCCTTGCGTAAGTGTCGTCCAATATTTCTGACAATCAATGATCAACGTTAGTACCAGAGTTGTGGCATTTGGGCTCGGAAATGGCGGGACAGCAGGACTTATCTACATGTATTTGGTTGTAGTGGTCTTGTTCTTCCTTGTCAATATCTCGATGGCGGAGATGGCGTCAATGGCTCCCACAGCAGGTGAGTCCCTTCTCTTGAAAAGAGAAACTCTCGGCCCATTCCTTGGAGGTGTGCTTTGCTAATCCAAAGTCTAGGCGGACAATACCACTGGATATCCGAGTTCGCCCCTCGATCATATCAAAAGATCATGTCATATTTCATTGGCTGGCTTTGCACGCTTGGCTGGCAATGCGGAGTGGCAATTGGATGCTTTCTAGCTGCAACCCAGATCCAGGGCCTCATTGTCTTGAACAACGATGACTACATCTATGAGCGATGGCACGGCACTCTCTTGACCATCGCCATGCTGTGTTTCGTACTTGTCTTCAACACTTTTCTAGCTCGGCACCTTCCACTTGTCGAAGGCCTGGTGCTCTGCCTGCACTTGGGAGGCTTCGTGGGAATTCTTGTTCCCTTGTGGGTTCTTGGGCCTCGAGGCAATTCTTCCGAGATTTGGACAAAATTTGGTAACGCAGGCGGATGGGAATCGAGTGAGATTAATATCCTCAGAGTTGTGGCTGCGCTAACATTACAAAATAGCTGGACTTGCTACTCTTGTTGGCCTGATTACACCAATTTCTGCTCTCCTTGGTGCTGATTCCGTTGTGCACATGGCTGAAGAGTCGAAGGATGCATCGAAGGTCCTGCCGAGAGTAATGATTTGGACCACCGGCTTGAATGGCTGTCTTGGATTCGTCATGCTCATGTATTGTCAAAGCTCAAACCTGAATGACATTCTCACTAATATACTGGCAGTACGTTTGTTTACACGCTTGGCGACCTGGAAACCGTGCTTTCAACTCCGACTGGTTTCCCCTTCATCCAGGTCTTCTACAACGCCACTGGGTCTCGAGGTGGTGCAACGGCAATGACACTGATCCTTACGCTGTCTTCTGTTTTCAACGCGATGACTAACATGGCTACCGCATCACGACAGCTGTGGGCCTTCGCTCGGGATGGCGGTGTGCCATTTCACAAGTGGTTCGCGAGAGTCCCACCGCATTTTGAGATCCCACTCAATGGTGAGTTTCGAGGTGCTAATCTCTAGAATTTGCGTGGCTAACCTGTCTTGCAGCCGTCCTTTTCACAGCTTGTTTCACAACGCTTTTCTCTTTGGTCAACATAGGATCCACCGTCGCATTCAATCAAATCTTGTCACTGGGTCTGGGAGCCTTACTTTTGTCCTATGGCATCTCAATCTTCTGCATCGCTCTTCGAAGAATTCGAGGTCAACCACTCCTACCAGCTGCGTTCAGCTTGGGTCGATGGGGCCTGCCGATCAATACAGCCTCCATCCTGTTCTTGGCCGTTGGTTGGGTGATGAGCTTCTTCCCTGGAATGGCGAATCCAACTCCTCAGAGCATGAATTGGTCGAGTCTGGCATTTTCATCAGTGTTGACAATTGGCGCAATTTATTATGCGCTTGTGGCGCGTCACCATTACGTCGGCCCAGTTGAATATGTGAGAAAGAGTGCATGAGATGGAAAGCCAGCATGACACTGATGCGTGCGGACAAGGCTGCTCATGTCAGATAGATGCTACCTTGCGTCCACATTCCGGAAGGCTTTTCGGGCAAACAGACAGAATGGACATCTAAACGGACTGCAGGAACCCCATCACACGCAGGCGAAGTCGTTTCCGAATGCCATACTCCTGCGAAGCTTGTTGAATTTTCCTCACACGGCTGCGATATCTTGTTCTGCTTACCCACGCACTCCAGATGTCAGCTTTGGATCGATTGCGCTTTCTGAGCAGTTGCCTGCGAGAAAATTGATCCATGTGGCAGAGTAGGATTGCCTGAGAACAGCCCCAGCGAAGGCCATCATGCTTTTGTGACCCATGGATGACACGCAAAATTGGTAAGCTATTTCAATGGCCAGCAGTTGAGAGTGAATGACTCCCAAAATAGTGGTTCCAGATCAGAAAAGGTTTCCTGCAACAATGGAATTGTCATAGATTCGCTGTCGACGAGATGCCTTCTTCAACCAAAGATCCGAGCAGAGCTACAGAGGAGCACTTGTGTCACCGCTCGGTAGATGTTTATGAAGAATAGGTACTTTGGCCATCCAACACATTAACCAGTAGATCCACAATGATGACGAGTCCCCCGATGAATCCACAACCTTGCATCCATCTATGAGCACTTCGTTGCCAGTGTCTCACCTACAGAACCACATGTCGTGATGAAACGAAATGGCCAACTCCATATCAATCTCGGAATACCTACTTTACTTGGCCCAGACTTGGACTCAGCCACAGAAGCTTCTCAAAGCTTTAACCAGTGAGCTTCCAGACCCTGCTTCCTTAGGGCAAAGCCCCCTTTCTTATAACGCCACGGATTCCACTCCGTAGGGAACATCCCGGCCCCGGTAGCCTCATTCGACAACGCCTCCGGTATGGGTCATAGTTATCAATTCATATTTCAACAATTGTTTACGTTCGAGTTCGACTGCTTGCAGCATCATTCAATTCATTCTTTTGGCATATTACCTACCTACTTCTTCAGTCAATCATTAATATTAATAATCAGCATGAAGTTCTCGCTCATTACTCTAGCTGCCGCCATTACCGGCACGAACGCCTTCTACCAAGGCTTCAATATTGGTGCAAACCTGGCATCTGGTGCCTGTCGAAGCGAGGCTGACTGGGAGTTTGCTTTTAAAAAGATCGCCAGCTTTCCAGGGGAATTCAGAAACGTCCGACTCTATGCCTCCAGCGACTGCAACACCCTGGCAAATGCCGTCCCTGCTGCAATAAGAACTGGCACGAAGCTCTTGGTTGGTGTTTGGACACAAGACGATGCCCATTTCGAGGCTGAAAAACAAGCACTTCTTCAAGCCATACAACAGTATGGTAAGGATTGGATCTTGGCAGTCTCTGTAGGGTCGGAGGACCTGTACCGAGAAGAGACGACGGCAGATATCTTAGCAAGCAAGATAAATGACGTGCGCGGCATGCTTTGGGGTCTAGGTGCGAGTGATAAGTCTATTGGACATGTTGATACTTGGACCGCATGGGTCGATGGACGGAATACAGCTGTGATCAATGCCGTTGACTGGATAGGAAACGACCTTTATCCGTATTGGGAAGGTGTTTCAATCGACAACGGTGCGGCAAACGGTGCTTACTGGGCGGCCGTTGAGAAGGTCCGTGCTGTCAGCCAAGGCAAGGAGGTATGGACAACCGAGACCGGCAACCCCATCACTGGTGACACCGTCGGCAACTCTGTGCCCAGTATCGAGGCTGCACAGATCTATTGGTGGCAAATCACCTGTACCAGTGTAAAGGAGATGAACTACTTCTGGTATGATCTGGATGACTTCTCGGCTAGTCCTCAGTTTGCAGTTGTTGATACGAACTACAATCCGTTGATCGACATGAGTTGTTCATGAGGGCGGGACAAGGTCAATTAACAGACGGACTGCGCGATGGCAAGCCGTGGCAGCACCTATTTGGTGTCTTGTCACTTCGGTTTTATCAGCATGGATCAGGCCGGCTCCAGCCTCGTGATGCTTTTGAAACCCATTTTTTCAGCGTAGGCACGAAGGCTTTTGGCGTCTACTAACGGCAGACGGTTTCAAGGTTTTATATAGATGGTATCAAAAGTCGATACATTCAATTCTAAAATGTAGTATCATATATTCTGCTGGATGAACCCACGTCCAAAATAAGAGATCGACGTGTCTATTCAGTATGCGATAGTCATTATATCTCAATGCGGGGTTACGGCTGGCAGCAGGATGCTCTCTGGCGGGACCTCCAATGAGACAAAGACTATGGTCTCTTTGATGCTGATGGCAATATCGTCAGAATAGACCGGAGCTGTGCCGCTCCCAACGCTAACGCGAGCACTTAAGTGTAGGTGCCGAGACTTGCAAGCAGAAGGGTTCGGTGGACTTTTCTTCGTCACTTAGCATGCGTGTGTAAGCTTGAGCATGGGGTGAAGTAATTAAAGGTTGAAGATTGGAGTGTCTGGCATACACCCGGATAATCACGAAAATTGTGTCATCTGACACGCCCAAGTATCTCACTTATGCTTGCTTGACCTGGAGCAGAACTCTGAAGATGGTTCTGATACCGTTGGTCAGCGCCGTTCTGTCTCAGTCATTCAGCTTGCAATCTAAGCGTAATGGTATGGCTCTGTCCGGCGTTGATTCTGAGTGTACATCGGCTCTGGACCAAGCGTCCCTATCTAGCCCAACACAACATACTTGTGTTTGTTGACGTCGTTTATGCTTTGCCAAATAACCCCACAATAATCTTTTCCAGCTTCTCTGATGCTACCCTTTACTAGATTAGCACTTGTGTGGGAAAGACCGAAAGCGATAATCGAAGGCTCGGGCTAAGAAGCGGTGGACTGACACAGGCCGGCAGTGGCAAGGTGAACAAGGCAAGGACGTACAGTGAGGAGTGAACCAGCAGATTGCTGTATGGACTGAGCTGATGTTTGAGAAGTAGTGGACTGACGGCAAGTATTGTTGTCAGGTATAATGTCCTTGTTAGATGCCGTATAAGGAAGTGGGCAAGACCCCATTCTAAGCCAAGTTATGTTGGGCTATGAGCTCGATTGCCCCAATGTATTGGCGACTTTCGAGTGTATGTGCTCTGTTCTTCCGAGAGCTATCTCTCCCATCTTATGGTGTGAATGGCCATCACATCCTCCGTATCTGCTCCTCCCCGGTAAACCTGGCCAACTCCCCTTTTTCCAACGCCTCCCACCACTGATATAGCATACTTTCACATATCAACTTGAACCAGGGAGTGTATTTCAAATTCTTGTCCTCTCCCGTCCCGGTGTCCACGTCCTCGAACATCCGCTTTAATTCCTCCCGGCTCACCCACCTCGTATCCTTCACCTCGTTCTTGTTTACGTGAATCTCTGGATCCGCCTCGACGAATAATATGTAATCAATCTCATGCTCACCCCATTTCCCATCCGACGGCGCAAGGTAGTGGATCCGCGTCAGGTATTCAAATTTTCCTATTGGCACGTACTCGCTTGGTATCCCGAGCTCGTGGTCTAACTTCCTAATCGCCGCCCTCTTCGCCCCCTCAACATTACTCACCAAGTCTCCCAGTCCCGTCTCACTCGGATGCGCGAGCGGGTGGCTACAACACGTATTCGTCCACATGTCTGGAAAGGTAATCTTCTCGCTCGCTCTCTGCTGCAACAGCAGTTTTTTGCTCTCAGGGTGAAACAGGAATGTACTGAATGCGCGGTGCAGCAGACCTTTGTTTATGTTAGACATGAGATGGCATTCCTTTTTGCTGGCGGTGCCAATTGCGCAATCGTTGTAGTCGAGGACTATGCAAACTTCGTCCATCAGACGAATTTGTTCCGAGTCGTAGCCCGAGAGGTCGGTGTCTATTGCAAGCGGTGTGCCAGTGTTGCCATCAGTGGTGTCAATGCCATTTGGAGTGGTGTGGTTTGGGGGGAGTTCGGCGCCGATGAGGCGGGTGTGGACTGAGGGAAAAACGGAGGCGACGTTGTCAGCAGTAACGGTTTGCGTGGTCGTCGACATGGTTGCAGTGCAATCTCGCGTAAGCTTCGAAGGAATGGCTGTGAGTTGGGAGAAGCTTCGAAGGAGACAATTATTTTCAAAGATCTCTAAGGGAGTGTGAATGTCGCACTGACTCGTTGGCTGGCGAAGCGCAAGAAGCGGTGGGAACATAAATTTTTGGGCGGCTCCGTCCCCGGACTGCAGATCATTGCGCTAGCGAAACATCTCGACCGGGGGCAGTTTCCGGTGATGTGGCAAGCCAATCACGAATCGACGCGAAAAGTAGAGAAGCAACACGAAGATTTCGCACGTTGCGAAGAGGCTTCTGGACGTATGAATTTTGTACCGATGGGAGCATCACGACTGCATGCCGACAAAGTCGCTGGCCGCAGTGTCCATGGCACCTCCTCCAATGTCTCCTATCTGCTTGAGCAGCTCTTCCTCCAGCGTCTGCATGAGGGTCCAATGAACGCCCGGGCTAATAGCTCCATCCCCAACTCCCACTGTGTCTGTGTTGACTGCACCCTTAGCCATACTCGCCCGTTGGGCCTCTGCAGCTAAGAACACTCCACAAGCAGCAATAATAGCACAAGACACAACTCCAAACACAACTTGAGTCTTCAAGCCGCTTTGCACCAGGGCAGCTCTCCTGGCGTATTTTGCTACGGTCCTTACATAGTTCGCAAAGCCCGCTACTAGACAGGCAAGTGCGAGAAGCCAGAAAATAGCACCGAGTGGATGGGATATTCGTTCTTCGATCCGCGTAGGTCGGTGTTTCAAATGAAAGTTGATAAAGATGGCGACCGACACGATCGCAAGGTAGACGGCTAGTCTGAGATAGGAGAGGTATGTTCGTTCATTTGCTGCGTGGTCGCGGGCGTCCGATGTGTTGTTTGGGAACAACAGCGGCGCGTACAGTGGTCGGCTTAAGAATAGTTTGAGAGAGTTTGTTGGAAAGTCGGTTCTACGGAGTTGTCACGTCAGTCACTCGTGCCCACCGTTCCTCTAGTCGACGACAGCTGCACTTGATTAATTGGAGTGAGGGAGCTCGCTCACTCACTCGTTGACGACGATGGCCTTTTTGAAACGATTGTAGAAGAAATGATAGTCCTCCTCGTCACCGTGTTGTCCCTGTATGGCTTGATGTCGCCGATGGTCCTGCTCATCTCCAGCCCGAATGTGTTCGACTGGATTAGACGTATTTGTGAGGGCCATGATTGATTGGCGCCGGTCAAGATCAAACGAGATGCCGTACAAGCGACTGAAGGGTGTGTCAACGTCTAGAAAATGCAATTATGAGGGGAATAGCGTCATCATTATCTGAGTGACCGGAAGCTGCGAGCGACAACTCCTGTTCACGATGTACTCGTGAAACTGCGTGACTAAAATGTATGATCAATGATGCTGCTGTGGCATAGAATGACATGCTCAGGGTGTTACAGTGGATAGAGACTGAGAACGGTGTCAAAGCCGAGCACCTGCTGCCGAGCCTTTGTCGGCTAATTAGACCGTCCCCAAAGGAAAGCGGCCCGGGCACTGTCAAGCTGGGGCAGCAGCAGGAAATAAGCGTGGCTTCCAGCAGCCAAAGCTAGCTTCCCTCGCGCCCTTACGACCTCTCCCAAGTCTTGGACGAGCTCGTCCTCGCTGTGCCAAATGCTTCTTCAAGTCCAGGTAAGCTCATGGTGTGCATTTCATACTTATTTGTCGCTTGACCACTCTGTCACCCGTGATCACGAGCGCAGCCTGCGGGTCAAGCTTGCATCGCGACGAGCCCGGTAGCTCGAACTTGAATCCATACCCTTGCCCCACGAACCTCACGCCACGTCCCATGAACACCTTGTTTCACTGACAATCGTCCCGCACCTTCAAAATGCCGACACCAGCTCGAGCTATCAATGTCACCAACACCACTGCCCACACCACCTCCCGAACGCTTGCTCGGTCACTCCCCAATGCCGGCGAGCTCGCTGAACGGTCCCTAGCTCGCGATCTGGAGGAGTGCTCCGACGATGAAGATGCTCTCGAAACCGAGTCTGATTCGGATTCCGAAACATCGACCTTACGGCCCTCGACCTCAGCTCCAAATTACGGCTTTCTCGGGTCGTACCGAAGACCCAGCTTTGCAGGAGCGGGAAACCGAGGAATATTCTATGAACGGGGCAACCTTGACAAGCTGACCAAGGAAGAGAGGAAGAGAGCTCTAGAAGAGGAAAGAAGTCTGTTGCGGGACAACCAGCTTATCCCGCCCAAGCACCCAGATGGCTCTCGGTCCAAATTTGGCATTCCCTTTGCTGGAGACGAAGAGGACCGTCGACGAGCCTCCGAGACCGCGCCACTACTCCGAGACCCTTCTCTTCCATACGGCGGCCAGGACGATCCCAAGGAGATATCCCAGAAGTGGAATGAAGCTGTCGCCGCCCACAAGATCCAGACCACTTGGCAGCGCGAGGCAAAAGTCATAGCCAAATACTCGCTACCGCTTATGTTGACCTTCGTCCTCCAATACTCTTTGACGGTAGCCTCAATCTTCACCGTCGGTCATATTGGTACTGCTGAGCTCGGAGCAGTTTCTCTGGCTTCAATGTCCGCCAACATTACCGGCTATGCCATATATCAGGGTCTCGCAACTTCTTTGGACACACTTTGTGCTCAAGCCTACGGATCAGGTCGAAAGAAGCTCGTCGGTTTGCAAATGCAGCGAATGGTCTATTTTCTTTGGCTACTCACGATACCAATCGGCATCATTTGGCTACTGGCTGACAAGATTTTGATGGTAATTGTGCCCGAACGAGAAGTAGCTCAGCTAGCTGGACTCTACCTCAAGATTGTCCTGGCTGGCGCTCCTGGGTACGCTACCTTCGAAGCTGGCAAGCGATACGTTCAGGCACAAGGTCTTTTCAGCGCCAGTCTCTATGTTCTACTGTTCTGCGCGCCCTTCAACGCTTTTATGAACTGGCTGTTTGTCTGGCGTCTCAAATTCGGCTTCAAGGGCGCGCCGCTCGCCGTTGCCATCGTAGACAATCTATTACCCCTCGGCCTCTTTATTTACGTCCGTTTCTTCTCCAAATCAGGTATGAGCTGCTGGAACGGCTTCACGAAGAAGGCATTCTCCAATTGGATGCCCATGATCAAGCTTGCACTACCTGGTGTTGTCATGGTTGAAGCAGAGATGATCGCTTTCGAGGTCTTGACTTTTGGTGCAAGCTTCTTCGGAACTACAGCCCTCGCGGCACAAAGCGTGCTTGCAACCCTGACGAGTATCACTTATCAGATTCCGTTTCCGCTGTCCATTGCGGGCAGCACACGAGTTGCGAACTTAATTGGAGCTACGCTGGCGGATGCGGCAAGGGTAAGCACCCGAGTGACATTCACAGCTGCCGTTGTCGTCGGATGCATGAATGTCGTGTTGCTGTCAGCACTGAAGAACTATATCCCTCAACTCTTCACCAGCGACCAGGAGGTCATTAGGATTGTTGCCAGGATTCTACCTCTATGCGCTGCTTTCCAACTATTTGATGCCTTGGCGGCAGCTGCGAACGGTATCTTACGTGGGCTGGGAAGGCAAGAGTTTGGTGGATACGTGCAGCTATTTTGCTATTATCTCATTGCAATGCCGATAAGTTTTGGCACAGCGTTCGGGCTGAAATGGGGGCTTTGGGGCCTGTGGACGGGTGTTGCGCTTGCGCTAGGCATTGTTGCAGCTATTGAGTTCACGTATTTGTATGGGTTCCTGGATTGGAATAGGAGTGTTGAAGAGGCAAGGGCCAGGAACGATGTTGATGAGCACTAAACATGAGCAAGCAAGCAAGCAAGATCAGAACGAGGATGGTTTTGCTGTTCTTGCATGCACTGATACCTAGACATTTCCAGTGCTTACTTCATCAACGCTTTTCACAATATCTGGATTGATCAGAGCGTAGCACTGCTTTGGCGGCAACGACTCACTCTTTTGATCGGCAGGTTATGTACTCTTGCGAACGGATTTCTCCTTGCTGCGTCAAGTTCGGAAATTCTACTCACAACAGAGGGCCATCATATTCTCAAGACTGTCGGCTCGTAGTTTCTTCATCTGTCGAGACAGGCTTCAAGGGACGGGAGGCGCTCGACCCAATGGTCGTTTGTATTTCCATATCTTATCGCTCGGGACGCTCGAACATTCTTTAGATGCGCTTTCGGGCCTTTCAGAGATAGCATCCTTGTCAATATTAACTGCTACAATACCTGTGAGAATTTAAGTGCGATTATCGGCACATGTCGCTTCTCCTCGCCCTTGTGCTGCCGGCAAATATGGGGGCAGCTTTGCCTACAACGCCAGACTATTCGCTCTCCGCGCCGGCCTCAACCAATTCCAAGTTGTGCTGCGACACATTGCTCCACTGAGTGACGCTCCAGTCCAAAGTTCAAGAGGCTTATCACAGATGATTTCCGCGCGCCTTATCTCGCAGGGTTCTCTTATTCCTTTCACTTATAGTAAGATGAAGGCTCCAATCATCTTTTCCAGGGCTCTTGATAACAAAAAATGGACCTTGCTGAAGCTCTGGAGAAGCTTTTTCACGCGGCGCGACTCAAGTCGCTCGCCGGAGGAAGAATGCCTCCTTTGCAGATTTGGCTGCATAATTCGACAGGTTGAGATTCTGCTAAATGCCTGTAGCCAGAAAGATCAGCAACCAGCTGTCGGCAATGTCCTCATGATCAGCGTTACATAAAGCCTGCTAGTCTATATGAAATGCTACATTCTCCTCTGTTCCATACTTATGTCTCCGCAGATCACGAGTCTCGACTGACAATATTCAGCCTTCATCACCATGACGAACAATAGATCTCCCTCACAATCGTCCGATCCAGAACTGCTGAAAGACAGCAAAGTCCTGGTGGCTTCTACCACGAGCGACTCCACGGTCAAAGTAACACAGGATGGCATCGTTATGGAAGATCCAATCACTGGTGAAATGCGGAAAGTCTCAGCCGACTTTGTCATAGACAAAGCGGCCGAGAAAAGACTCGTCTGGAAATTCGACGTTCGAATTCTACCAACGCTAGCTTTCATGTACCTCTGCAATGCTCTTGACAAAGGCAACCTCGGCAATGCGAAGACAGCTGGCCTCGAGGAAACTCTCAAGTTGAAGTCGAATCAGTATAACATTCTCTTGAGTATCTTCTTCATTCCGTATGTGCTCACGGCACCATTTCTGGCAATGGCAGGCAAAAAGTTTGGTCCAAGTCGGGTCTTGCCACTAATGATGATGACCTTTGGACTCATGACATTGATGACAGGTAAATCATCCCGGCTCGAGTGCCTGACAATGTGCTGACTTCCACAAGTTGCGGCGTTCAATTTCGGTGGCTTGTTTGCGTTGCGATGGTTTCTCGGTATGGCGGAATCAGCTGTAGGTCCGGAAAATGGTCGAGTGAGACAGCTTTTGACATCATGCTCAGTTCTTCCCGCTCGTCATCTATTACCAGACCACATTCTATCGACGTGGAGAGCTCGCCCGACGTCTTGCCATCTTCTACGCAGCTTCTAACATCGCCAATGCATTCTCCGGTCTGCTCTCCTTTGCTGTTTTCCGAATCGAAGGTACGAGCCTTGCGAGCTGGAGGTATCTCTTCATCATTGAAGGCTCAGTCACCATGCTCTTCGCGGTTTTCGCATACTGGTACCTTCCGTACAGTGCGGCGACTGCAAAATTCCTCACAGAAGATGAAAAGAAGCTAGCCTTTTTTCGCATGCAGATGGACTCCTCATCCGTTGTTAACGAGGCGTTCAATTTGCGAGAGTCACTGAAAATCTTCAAACACCCTACCAGCTGGGTCATTCTCTGTAAGAATCTGACCCCTCCCTGCCACCAAAAATAACACCACTGATTTATTCTCAGGCATTGAGATGTGTCTCGGTGTCCCTCTCCAGTCAGTGTCGCTCTTCCTCCCCGTAATTGTCAAACGCCTTGGATACAGCACCGTCAAGACGAACCTCTACACAGTCGCCCCCAACATCACCGGCGCAGTCATGCTCTTGATACTCGCATTCTCTTCGGACTTGACACGAATCCGGTTCCCGTTCGTTGCGCTCGGCTTTGCATTCACGATGATTGGTATGATCATCTATGCTTGCGTCAATGTCACCAGTCAATTGCAAATTGCATATTTCGCATGCTTTATGATGACCTGGGGCACCTCCGCGCCATCAGTCATACTGGACACATGGTTCAACAACAACATAGCGAACGAGAACAAGCGTGTAATGCTGACTAGTGTGGGTGTCCCGGTCGCCAATTTGATGGGGGTCGTCAGCAGCAATGTGTTCTTGCCTCAACATGCTCCAAAGTACTTCCCAGCATTGATCACGACAGCCGCGTTCGGAGGTGTCGGCTGTCTATTGACGTTGGGCTTGGGAGCATACATGATTCTTGATAACAAGAGGAGAGACATGAAGGAGGGGCGGAAGGTGAAGGCGCAGGACATTCCGACCGAGTTGATGGCTAACGGCCCAGCTGATCCTGGTTATCGGTGGTTTCTGTAAGTCGACCACCGGTCGCATGATCCAAGTTTAGAATCAAGATCAGGCAGGCCCCGAAGAAAAATCTCTTAAGAACTCTGATAAGTTCACCTTTACCTCTTACGTGTCTTGATATAGAGTTCTTGCAACCGACAATCCTTTTCCATCAAGCCGTACAGATGTGCGCGGCATGATGTAGAAATCAGCAGCGTCTAAGAAGAATCCTCTGCTTTTCCACAGGTTCTCGCACCAAGGCGAGAAAAGCTGTGATCGCCGTTTAAAGGACCATGGGCAATACCTAAGTCTGAACTAAAATAGCTCAGACTTGGTGCGTGATACTCAACAGGGTCAGAAACTACATTCCCCATCGATACATCACGCAATATCTTACTTTGCTTCACGCTTTCTGAATAAATGGGACACTCATAAGTTAGGCAAGTCAGCAATGGCCACTACTTGATGCATCATACCGAGATGCTCGCGGCAAATCCGCTAAGTGTCAAACTATGGTCAACACCATTCTATGCCCCGAGATTGCTGCTGGCCTACTCCCGCTAGAATGATGATTTCAGTTCGATACACTGCAGCGCTGAGCCACTGGCTTGTCGCCGCTCGTCTCGAATCATCCACCATCACCTTGAAATCTTTTGATAGCCGTTTCTGAGTGCCTCAGATGAGAAGGTTGGGCTTGCATGAGCTCAAATGGAGATTGCATAAGACCGCTTTAGATCTAGCCAATGACTACTCATGTGTCTCCCGATGTTAATTTTACACTATTCGGCCAGGAGGCCCGCAAACCTCTCTTTGGGGTGTCAGAGAATGCCTGCGGTATCGTAGCTGGACACAAAGTTGAGGGAGCAAAGCTTTTGGTCAGGCCGACGACAACTCAAGCTCGCATGATCAATGATCTTGCTTGATGTTAATAAGAAGCAGCAGTTGGCTAGGTATGAGAAATTCTGTAGTTGAGTGTATTTACCCTGGGTTGTACGCAGCGTCTCCGGCCTGCCGCTTTCTCGTGCCCAGGCCAGCCGTGCAATAAGGAGCTGATGGTCAAGGTAATCTCCCAGCACAGAAACTTGCAGTCGTAGAGCTTTTGGTATTGGTGGAAGCATGGCGGTTTCCATGACCGGATGCCGTCCGCTGGAAGAGGCTACGTAAATGCAGTAACTTCGCGACCCAAGCATCGGCGAGCATGTGGCGGCTCGCCATCCATTGGTGAGACTCAACCCAGAAATGTTGTCGAAAGACGAGATTCAGCCGCGTATGTCTGAGCGCTCCGCTTCTTGAATTCATGCCAATGATGCCTCCTGCTCAGCCATCCTGCGCATCTAGTCGCAGAAGTTCTCTCTCACAGATCAGCAAATCGGCCTGATCTCTCGCTGTTCCTTATCACGGTTGTCTCCGACAAGCATGATATCTCATTCCACCCTATCGTTACAGTCGTAGTAGAACTAATTGTCGTAGCCAATCGTTGCTGTCGCGATAAGTGTCACATGTTGATCCGCTTGCGAGTGTCGCAAGTATGCTGATGCATGAATCCAATCAAACGACATCGCGGTACCGAACCGCATACAGTAATAGAAGCTCGATTTGTTCTCTTGATCACCAAAAGCTTGGAATATGTGTCAAATTGTCCGAGGGCGATGTACAAGTTGGCCGTTGCCGGAGTTTGGTTCGCGCAGCTCCCGCTAGTCTGGCAACTTCTAGGGTCAAGTTCTTTGCTCATAGACAACGTCGTAGATCTCGAATCAATCTGACCTTGATATCATTCTGCAATACTACAACTTGTTCGTATCCTCCTCGACACATTCACAATACCCAAGCAAGAATTGTCGTTGCTTGATTCTGACTTGCTGCGGCGCGAGGCTCGTTTCTCAGTCTTGACATAGGTCTCGCGAAAGGACGCGTCAAGTTGGACATTCTGTAAGTGGCTGAGGCCCCGAAGGAAGTTGCGATACCTTGACCGCCAATATTCGCCTTTCAGACATTGCTCGTATAGCACAAGAGGGTGCCAGACGATCCTGGTTACTAGATGAGCATTTTCGATTGCGCCAATTTCTGCAGCCGTGACCGAGCGACTTCGTGGATATCGAGGTGTACGGTATCATACAGCAAATTTGCGCCCCGTTTTGACCACCCTTGATAGACGAGACGGAGAATTTCCAGCGCAATAGTGGAAAACAGTTGAAGATGAGGAGCTATACTTCTGCTGGCGGTTCAAGAGGTGGCCGTGTAAGCTTCTGAGGTGCCGTGTCAACTCCTTGTTGGTATTTTCTTGGTACTGGGGCAAAGGAAATGAACGACTGCCGGAGGCTGTGAGTCCTCTAAACTGATATACTCCAGGGCTCGTAGAAGGTGCTGCGAATCAAATGTTTGCAATATATACGATTTTCTCCACCATGAACACTCAACACCGATTCAATACCAGTGCTGACTTCGACTACCGCAGAGCTTCCATAGCCAAAAAATGATGCTTCGAGCATTTGTCCCGATAGGTCAGCTAAGAGATGCGATGCAGGAGGGCAGAGACACTAGCTTACTGAAAACCAAAGGTTGTCTGCGGCAACTTCTCAAGCCGCAACGTCGGCAAGTAGACCCATCAAAAAGGCGCGCGGTGCATGCAGCGATGAAGATGCGGTGTGGCATCCATTTTGAAGAATCACAGCCATTTCTCCAGGCAGAACCATGGTCATAATGCTCATCTAGCCAAATGACACAAGGAGAAGGGTTGAGTCTAGGCGAGCTTCATAATCCTTCATTACAATGTAACCCAATCCATAAAAGGGCGTCGAACGGAGAGATTGGGAAAGGTGACTGTTGATAAATACATTCAATACAAGTTATGTTCGACCAAGGTCGTATACAGTTTCTGGTTACTACGTGTGCTGAAGCTTTTTGGAGAATGACATCAAGCCCCTCCTAATCCGGCGTCTCAGCTACACACATCGTCTATTTCTATTTCTTGAGCCAAAATTTTCAATCATTTGCCGCCAGACAATAAGAGAATGATTTACACCTTGCCAATGTATTTTAGAAGGTGAATTGCATCAGACCAGGATTCAAGGCCAATGGCATGAGGAAGTGGAAGCTCACCAGAACTGCCAAGGGGAAAATGGCTGTGAAGTCTGTGATATGCCAGTTGTACGGGACGAGAGCACCAACTGGTCCCACTCCCGACATTATCATCATGGCTGTCGTCAATATGATGCAGAAGATGAAGGTAAACTTGAACTTTTCCGTGATGGTTGGTATTTCTTTGAAGAAGGACGTGCGAGTGGCTTCCTTGGCTGTGGCGCCCCAAGACATATCGACGCTAAGTAAGTGGCAGATGATAGCCTGAGACACGTGCATGGAGATACCGCCGAGAAAGCATGTCAGCACGAGGAGCCATTTGCAATTCTGAAACAAAGCACCGAGCATGCTGCGATTTTCCGTTCGGTACCTCATAATAGCAAGAGAGATCGTGCCGAGCGCTTGAAAAACAATGACGATGCCGAAGTAAATCTTGAATGAGTCAACGTAGTACTGGTCGAGGTGTCCGTTGAACCAGCCAATTAGGAAATAGTTGGCAATGGTTAGAAACCATGCTGCTCCAATTGCGAAGTAAGTCCCGATATAAGACATTATTGTAATCTTAGCCATCCAGGACATATTCGACCCGATGAAGCGGCGGAAGAGGGGCGTAAATGGGCCGCGAATAAGCCAATGGCGAAAGGGATGGAAGACAAGTTCGGAGCAGCCGTAAGCGTACTTTTCCCACCTGGCCAATTCATCATAGACCGTGAGCGAAACACCTTCCTGGAAGCCGTCACCGAAGATAGTGCTGAAGCGCAAGACGTACCCACTAGTCTGCAGGCGGAGTGCCATGTCGAAATCTTCACTAACAGTATTTTCGGCCCAGTATTTCTCTGTGTTGTTAAAGTCATAGGAGACATCCTGGACAGCAGACCATCGTAGGATTGCATTGTGACCGACGAAAGGCGCGACATCACCGTTTGCTACACCGAAGCGGATTGCAGTGTAGACGAGGTTGGTGAAGAAGGTAATACCTTGTTCAAAGAACGAAGTGGTGACGTTCATCACTCCAGACGAAAACTGGATAATCGCAACTTGCGGTGACTGCTCCATTTCGCTGACGGCGTCAAGAAAGCAGTCCTCAGGAACTCGAGTGTCGGAGTCAATGAGTAGGATATAGTCACCGATTCTGACATCTCCTTCAGCCCATGTGCGACCATCGTCATCTTGAAGGACTTGTGCGAGGCAATGTAGGTAGACTGCATCTTCGTCATGCTGGGCCCACGTAAGTTCGCGGTTGACTCGAGCCATTGCGTTCTCAATGCGAGTACTGAAATTCAAAGCATAGTTCATGTTGGATGCTTTTTTGAACTTCCCAGCTCGGACAAACACATTCTGGCCACTATCGTCACCTTTTGGTGCATGCTTCGGTCTAGCCACCCACCCAATATTGTTATCCTCATAGTATGTGCGTCGTGCCTCTGCTTCTTCTTGGGACAGTAGTTGCATACCATCATCATTGATAAAAATGCTGGCAGAGCCACCTTGAAGCTCGTATGTCGAGATAGCCTTCTTGAGGGAGGTTATGGTTGGATGAATGACCGCCTGAAGCCCTTCCTTGTACACGGGACACTGGACCGTGACATGAGGTAGCGGGGCACATATGCGCCTTGGAGGTTGACCGGTATATGACTTGGAGTTCTGCGACATTTGCTTAACTGGACCGATGATTTGCGCAACACTGCTAACCAGAGATTGGAAAAAGAACCATCCAATCCACATTTGCAGAGGTGTGCATACCAGTAATGCCAGCCTGGTGTAGTCTTGGTCAATTTTAATCTCGATGGCTAAGCGTCGCCAGCCAACACTTAATGTTACGACGATAAACATGCCTGCAATTGCCACAAGTATTGATTGGTACAACATTGTGGGTCGTGGCTTTTCTGCAGCAAGCTCTGCATCCCGCTCTTCCGATAAACAGTTGTTCCCCTCGATCCGTGCCGATATCTGAGGTTTGCTGCAGTTGTAGAACCCCTCTTTGCTCTCGAGAACCTCTTCAAGATCTTTTTTCGAATCTTCTAGGGTCCAGAGCATCTCCAAAAGATGAAACTCGATCCTCTCCGCTCGCCGAATGATATCGGCGGGATCATCCTAGAGGCATGGGTAAGTGGTCGATGCTAACTTACCCCACGGAGAGTATCTTACCTCCCAAACAACCAACAGACCGGCATCCTTGACGAATGTGGCATAGTGGTGCTTCTTGCACTTAGACAACCTTCCAATGTTCGGAAGCACTTGGAGCTGCATACCGTTGTTGAGTGGCACAAAAGGTAAGCTGTATTCTTTCAAGAAGGTCTGGATGGCAGCAGTCTTAATGGTCAGGGCCACCTGATACTGTTAGCCTAGGCCTCCAAGCACTCAAAAAAATTAACAGACTTTTACGTTTAGCTTTTGAATCTCACTGAATAATCCAAAAACTTCTTCTCGTAATTCTGCAGGTTGACAGACAAAGTCATTCTTGGATCTCTTGAGCACAACACCTTCATTGACGTTGCCATTGATCCATAGCTTCTCGAGTTGGCGTTGTCTGAGGTACTGAATCATGACCTCACATTTGAATGCTGATGCGGCTGGGAACATAACACTTGATTCTACTGAAGAGAGGGCTGAAACTGAATGCAGGTTGCCATGCGACCCGTTTCCGCATAGCCCGGCTGCTGAGGATGGCCTTGTCGCCGTAGATGTGGTCGTATCTTGTGAAGAGCCGATGCGTGATGATAGTTCTGGTGGCGCCATCTTGAGCAGCCGTTTCCTTGCGTGGCTTCTGACTTGATGTTGGAATGGGCTTGTTGCATCGGAGCTTCGTGACTAGTTTAATGTCCTGAGTGACGGCAATCTATAAGCAAGTGACAATGACGGAGTGGCTGGTGATTGGAATTTCGAAGGCAGTTGGATTTGGCTGATATTGTTGCAAATTAAGAGTATGGAAGGTGATATGATAGGGAAAAGGACGGCTCATTCTTCCAAGTTGAAATTTTTAAGATCTCAGATGCACTCTGCAGCGACCCTATTTTTTGGGCCAAAGGCAGACTTGCAGGAGCCTGTTTCGGTAAGGAGCGGCAAGGGAGATTAGTCCTGTCAGCCATCGACGCCCAGATATAGACTTAGGTCTCAGTAATGGCCCAAAATGAGTGAATTCAGATCGAAATCTATTGCTTACATGGCGACATCCTTTCAGCTCAATGAGGTCTGGAGACCCCAGCGCTTTGACCAACTGAAGCTGCTGAGCAGCCTGTGAAACCTCTTTGGAATTTTTCCAACCATAGTCAGAGGTGCAAATTGGTCCAGCGCTCTGACGATGCCGTGCTGGAAAGGGTTTCGTGACCACAGCAAACCCATCAGTCTGGTTTCAGCTCGAGTTACTCGAATCCAGATGTGAATTTCTGGCGCTATGAATCAAAGCTTCAATGCATCCCAACGGCGCGAGAGGGAGGAAAATCTCCTCCTAGATTCTTCATCAGCCGAGAACGTTGAGAGCATTGCTACAAGACCGTAGCCTAGGTCGTATCGAGACCGGAAGAAGCCGACCGGAGGTTTGACTGCTCAAAACAACTGAAATTGCGCATCAGCCTCAGGCTTTGACTGACGAGACTGTACGGAAGCAGACAGTATGCTAGCTTTAACCATGCCAATTTCGATATCAGTGTTTCTAGGAGTTCGTGCCAAGAAGCAGCCGGTATGAGTCAAAAGAAAGAGCAACATCCTTGACCGAAAGCATGGTTCGAGGCCGAGAGAAAAGGCTTCGGCGAGCAAGTTGCATAAACCAAATTGTATAAAGGTCAGTCGTGCTGTCTGGCAGTTGTGCCATTGCAGGACGAATGGTAATTCAGCGCTGTTTCGGATTGTTAACATCACGACTGGAAGATTTCGGCAGATCGCCTTGCCTAGAGCTGTGGAATACATGCCTTTCCCCTTCAAAACATCCCACCACATTTGTGCTCGATGTTCTCAATGATCTACCGCTGCAAAACAGGCGCATGAGTCATCATACTCTGCGCCATGATCGGTTTGTGATCAAAACAGTTTCTTTCCATGCAGTATTGCCTATGGGTAGTCAATGAACACTCACTTCAGGTAGAGGCGGCACGCCGTTGAAACAGCAATTTCCACCACTGATCAGTGGGGGTTCAATCGGGATATTCGTTCTTTGCTACGTAGGTACTACACAGAATCGTCCATGAATCGTCCATGAATCGTCACCAGCAGACGCAAGATTTAAATTATGTCGCAGGAGCTTTTTGCTCTCAAGCTAAGATTTGGTGTAGTTGTCTGGAATTAGCAGCATTTTTAGTTCTGTAACGTCGTGCGCTTTCCGGCACTACCATACAGTGAAGAACATGCGCTTCAGTCCCACATCGGATCTTTGTTCCACGGTATATATGCAAGCCTACAGATCGGCCTTGCCTCGAAATACCATAAGTCTAGCAGTTTGAAGGCCGGGTTATTTTGCAGGATTAGCACAAGCACGTTTGTGATGAAGGGATGAGCCAAGTAAGGAGCCAGCCAGCTTGTCGGCGCAGGATCTCTATTCCCGCATTCGCAGATATCAACCTTGCGGATCCTAAATCAACTTTGGCAAGTTAACTGCACATCGAATCTCCTCGAGCCCAATACAACTACGAAGCACGGACTTCGGTTGCGGAGATGCTGCTGCTGTTTCGGGGCATCCCAGCCGCGAGACTCCAAGTGCAAAATTAAATCGACGAAAACCTAGCTGCATGCTCCCCGACGGTTTCTGGTCAAGGTCATCAGCGCAGTAGCTCCCCTACCTCTGAGAGTCTAGCTTCTTCGGCTGAATCTACTGAAATACTCACGTTTTACCGACCCGAAAATACGGCAAGGGCTAATTGAAAAGTTGTGCTTCATTGATTTGGATTCCGCCCGCTACATTTGCCTTGTACCTCTGAATTTCCCTGCCCCCTCTATGTTGTTTGAATCATACACTACGGCACGCTCGCGTAATATGCTAGTGCAGCTGGCGCTGGAACGTGTTCGGGTAAAGATTGATGTACAACAAGCCACCAGCTCTTGGAGTGTCAAACCAAATTTATTGAGCAGCATAACGCCTTAGACAAGCCAGCAGCTCAAACAAATCGATTCTGGTAGGCAAAGCTCTGGAGCACTGAGTATGTCGTTGTGCGCAAGCAAGCTTCTCGGTGGCGTCCTATCTACTGTTCAAGGTAGACGTTATTTGAGACACTACTTCCTTGCTTGCCAGCAGGGCGAATTAGATTGGTAGTTCCGATCTGTCATCTTAGTATTGCTCCAGGTGGTGCCACATCAATTCTTGTCTGCCGCTTCAAGATGCTGGCTCCGGTACAAGACAAATCGGAAATTTACTATGGAAAGACTGAGCAGACTTGTGGACAGTACAGCCGCTCAATCACAAGATTATACCGCTCGTACGCGCTGCAAACATAGAAACCCAACGATTGATCTTTCTATCTTTCGGCATGCGTCTCAAAATGTTACATTTGTCAAAGTCCTCGCCTTAGTTCGTTCTCATTCTTTCCACGCTCACGAGCTGACCCTTCTCATTACTATAGAGGTCACTACTTTCTTCCATTTTTGGAGTTCTTCACAAGCACACTAACCATAAGATACATCCCAATGGAGGAACTCAACATCACAGACCCCACTTTGAAAAAACGAGACGAAATTGTACAGGCACAGTCCCTTGCTCCAGCACACTGTCTGCATACACGAGAGAAGTCCTTCATTTCCAGACACTCTTCTGTGAAGTCACGAGCTGATAATCCATTCGCTACTCCAATAGACTCCGCAAATGTGTCCACAGTCAACTTTCGAGACACTCATGGCTCAACGACATACTTCCGAAAGCGACGGATCAAAGAGGAACAGATTGAGAAAACTTGGCTCAGGCACGGTGGGGACAGGAAACACAAATGGCAGACATTAATCCCCATGATAGGTATACTCCTTGGCATCACTTTGGGAGCCTACGTCGTCTACGACGGTTGGACGTCGGTACCAGAGCACGAATATTGCATCGTGCTCGAGGACGACTTTTCTTCTGGCTATTTGAACGAGGATGTCTGGACTAGGGAGGCTGAGGTGGGCGGCTACGGTAATGGCCAATTTGAAGAGACTACTGCTACCAACGAGAATGTCTATGTAGCTGATGGCATGCTTACCATTAGACCTACCTTGCAAGACGCGAAATTCATCAACGAAGACACTGTACTCAATTTGACAGAGCAGGGCATTTGCACATCTGACCTTCGGAGTAGCTGTGTGGCGGTGACCAACACTACCAACGGCACAATCATCCCTCCGACTCGAAGTGGTCGTGTTAACACAAAGAAGAAAGCTCAAATCAGATATGGTCGCGTTGAGGTGATTGCCAAGCTGCCTAAGGGTGACTGGCTCTGGCCCGCCATCTGGATGTTGCCCGTTGAGAATGCATACGGAGAATGGCCACTAAGTGGTGAAGTCGACATTGCTGAGTCACGAGGTAATAATCATACGTACGGTCTCGGTGGCAACAACGTGGTGAGTTCAACCTTGCATTGGGGCCCTGACCTAGCCAATGACGCATGGTGGCGAACATATGGCAAGACCAAGGCTCTGATGACGACCTTCGCCGACTCATTTCACACTTTTGGTCTTGAATGGAGCGAGGAATACATATTTATGTACCTCGACAGCAGACTGCTACAGGCCCAGTATACCAAATTCAGTAAGCCGCTCTGGGAACGCGGAAATTTCCCTGTTTCTGATGGGAACGGTACCGCTTTGATCGACCCCTGGAGCCAGACTGGCAAACCATCAACGCCATTCGACCAGAACTTCTACCTCATCCTCAACGTTGCCGTTGGTGGCACAAACGGCTGGTTTCAAGATGGTATGGCAGGTAAGCCGTGGGTTGATGGCTCATATACTGCAAAGTTGGATTTCTGGAAAGCAAAAGACAAATGGCTCCCAACATGGGCCAGCCCCGCTATGCAGGTCATGAGTGTGAAAATGTGGCAGCAGAAAGGATATAACGGATGTTAAGTAGTGATTCTGAAGTTCGTGGTTGATATAATTTCCTGTTTACTGGCATTCTACACAGACTTGGAAGCTGCATCGAGTGGCAGTATTAGACCTCTCGCTGCGTTTGAATTGTGGCAAAGAATAATCATGGAGCATATGAATGATGTGGATATGTAGTGGATATAACATATCACTGGGAGGTGATCCTCGTGCTTATGCTTATGCTTATCGGGCGCTTCGCACAGTGGAACCTGTTACCCACCGATGGGATGATCCTTTTGCAGATTGAGATGGGCAGTTCTGCTGTTACCGGCGGACATCGCGACCGCACTTCGGCCCTGCAGGGATCTTGTTGACGTGGAGCATTTCACCCCGAGAGCGTCAGTCAGTTATAATCAATAGATCCAACAAAGGGTACTACACCTTTTGATGATAAATTATGTTTGAACCTACTCCAAAAATCAAGCTGCGAGCTGGCGAAAATTATTTCTCTTCGGTATAACACTTCGTTGAACTGTAACAATACGTTGTGCATCAGATTGTGTGGTTCGTTCGCGCTTGAAAGGTTACTTGCCCTGCATGCATTGGCCTTGAGAGGCTTCCCTTCAAGTGCAGCAAAACAACCAGAAGGGTCGGCGCTGAATCACTGAAGTAAAGGAACGCCTGGCACGAAAGGAGATGCAGCGATTCAGGTCCTTTGTTCCCTAAGGTCTTCCTCACGTGATGGTAACGATTTGGCTAGAGGTTTACCAAGAGTCAAAATATGGCCTAGTGCCAAATCTCTAGGGGTGCGTTCTGGGGCCTGCTAGCCCTGAGTTAGGCAACATCTGGAATTACCGCAGCGTGATCTCGGAGCTGTTACCATTTGTACCTGGAAATGATAGCGATTGCGTTCAGACGAAGCTATCCTCTATCTGCTCGACACTGGAGACTCTGCGTTTGAAATCGGCCAGCATAAGGTGACCATTGCGATGTGATGAGAAGCGACGATGATGGCAGTGAACCACCTGCGAAGCGCCGCAAAAATACAGGTCGGCGTAGAGCTGCATGCCAGACCTGCAGCCTCAGAAAGGTGAAATGCGACAACGCTCGGCCAGAATGCTTCTCGTGTCAAACCACTGGCAATCAATGCATTTATTTGAGCGAGCCCGACGACACGCTAACGCTCAATAAAGTCGTTGAAATACTCGGGGGCCAGATTAGCGGACTTGCCGAGAAGCTGGATAGTGTCGCAAATGCCACGTCCATCCACGTCAGTAATAGGCATAGCAATTCACACCACAACGGCATTCTTTCTGCCTGCGCAAGCATCGCTGGTGACGCGAGAATCATAGAACCATCGACAGGAATCGGTCAACCCGAACCATCTCGAGACTTTTCCCATATTCCACCTCACAGGACAACAGCGGATGAAGTCCTAACTTGGCCAATCTTCGAAAACACGTTCCCTTCGAACTACTTGATCGATGCTCATCTGGGCTACAGACTGTCGACAGGCGGAATCTTCCAGGACGATGGAGACACAGACGACACTATTTTACCTCTGTCAAACAATGTGGCACCCCTGGATGAGCATCGTATTCCCGCTCTGGTCGACCGATTTCTGGAGAACGTTCATACGAAAAATCCGATATTGGACGTCGAAGCGCTTGTCCGGAAAAGTAGAGAGCACGCCTCTCGAGGCCTTGGATGGGATGGTTATTCCTGCCTGCTTTTGATGACTTGTGCTTTAGGTCTTGTAGCAAAGCCATTCGGTTCAGAGATAGAGGCCATCGAACGACACATCACACTCGAACATGCGAGGGAAATCGCAGCACCAGCAAGAGAAAAAGAGCAAGGAGACAACTGCTTCGTACAGGCTTCGCGTCGATTGGGAGGACTTCGCCCTTCCATCTTGACCTCACAATGCTACTTCTTTGCTGGAGGTAAGGCCGTAGATCGCTCGTCGGCCTGGGCTAATGGATCTAGTCTATCTGATGTACACTCTCAGACCCATGATTTCCTGGCAATACTTCAACCAAGCCTCGATCGTTTACCAGCTTTACCTCAAGATGCACGGTCGGATCTCGGACGACAACAGTGTGCTCATGCAGCATCCCCTCAAATCACCTTCGGCAAGTTCAAAGACGAATCGTATGGAACAGCGTCTGTATTGGTCGTGTTTCAAGTCCGAAGCCGAATTCCGTGTCGAGCTTCCATTGCCACAAACCGAGGTTGCCTCGTACGAGTTCCCGAACCTTTTTCCTTCGCCGCCCTCTCCTCTCACGACCGGCAGTCCATTGAATACTCTCAAGCAGGTTTCGTCAAGTCTTCCGATGTCTCAAATGCTCTCGTCAGAGCAAGAGGACGAAGTCAAGCTACACGCCAAACGATTGTGCAACGAAGAGGAGAGCTGGTACTACTATCTAACGGAAGTCGCACTAAGAAGAATTGGGAACAGAGTTATCAACACCTTTTTCCGGCAGGAAAGAGACGAGTGGATGAATATTAGGCGCTTCCTGAACGTTGCAATTGAGTTTGAGGCACAAGTTTCCACTTGGCAGACGAACCTTCCACCAGCAATGCAGAAATACGAGACGAACTCGACGATTAGAGCACCACGCATCAATTCGCCTGGAGGTGCCGAAGCTGGCTTTGTGTCACAAGAGCTGAGTTGGGCCACTGAGAATAGATTACTGGAGATGCGCTCATGGCTATACCAACCGTTTTTATACTATCTCGTCCACGCCCGACCGACATTGCCGTCATCCATGGAGTTCAGACACAACAGCTTTCCTCAGCCTTTGGGATCTCCCTCGAGCATGCAAGGTGATGATCAACATGTGTTCTGGACGTTGATTGCGCGGGCGATAGATTGCAATCTTACTATTCTCGACACAAGATCGCTGCCTCACCGACATCACGGCTTGTGGTTCGATCTTCGAGCGATCGTCTGCTCGTCTCTTATCTTGCTGGCTGTAATCAAGAGTGGTTATGCCGAGCTAATTCCCGGCGGTCGCAAGACTTTGATTGGCGGGTTACAGCATCCAACGGACAGTCCAAGCACAATACGCCTCCCTTATTCTGAAGAGACCTCAGGAGGACCTGCAACTGGAGTAGAAGGCAAGCTCGGTCGGGTACTGAGACAGCTAGAGATCTGGACTCATGAGTCGACAGATATGATCAGAGCCCGTGAGGTTCTAGAAATGCTCATACATCAAGTCATGGACCTTGGTTAACATCTGGAGCAAGCAGAGATCTGCATACCAACGCGGAGAGTGAGTCCAAGCTTTTTGCCACCAATCTGGGCAGCTGTTGCAAGTCAGCCAGAGACTCGAAGCAGTGAAACTTAGTTTACCGGACCACAATGATTTTGATGACCAAAATGACGCGCGATGCTCATGGTTGCGGCAAACACACGAACCTGGCGAATGACGTCGGTAAATGCTTGAGGCCGTTCATTCGCAGTCGTGGAAATTGATGCTTCTCCCCGGGTTCCACCTTGGCTAATCAGGTTACTCTCACAGATCGACTAGGTTGAGAACCAGGGTCTCTGCTCCTTAGCGGGAAGATCTCCTGCCCGGACTGTACTTTACCAATTGACCATTTGATAATGCAACATTGGCTACATTCCTCCACAATCGGGAACCTTGCATGCCGACACGGCAACGTGGCCTGGGGTAGTGCATTTCGGGAAAAGCTCCGGGGAAAACTAATACTTCAATCTCAAAACACTAACAATGATTCGATACATATATCACAATTCGTCCTCAAGCCATGAAACCAGCTTCAAGAGTCGTCCCAGAAACATTTTTCCCATACTCTAAGATTACCAATCACCAAGAGCATATTTGCCGCTATGGACAAGATCCCAAGGTGGAATGTGGTCCACCATCTCCAGAAGAGAGGACTTCTGATTGCGATCAATGCGCTTGCCGGCTTGAGCATCTTCTTCTTCGGCTATGATCAGGGTATGATGGCAGGGGTAGTAAGTTGTCAGATTTGGCCGAGTACAAAGGAATATCACTGACATGGGCAGAACAATGCCAAAGACTATTATACTCTTATGGGCTTTGGCCGCGAAAATCCAGAGGATGGATCACCTATCATCTATGATTCGCTCTTGCAGGGAGGAATTGTCTCTGTCTACTATCTTGGCACTCTCGTAGGTGCCTTGCTTGGTGGATGGTTCGGTGATAAGCAAGGCCGCATCAGGGCTATAGCGTTTGGTGCTGTCTGGGGCATCTTCGGTGCCGCTCTTCAAGGGTCTGCGCAAAATCACGAGTGGATGATCTGCGCACGCTTCATTAACGGCATTGGCACCGGTATTCTGAACGCTATTGTGCCGGTCTACGCTACGGAGACAGCTGAACATACTTCTCGAGGGCAATTTGTAGCCATTGAGTTCACATTGAACATATTTGGCGTTGTGGTGGCATACTGTGAGTATTACCTTGGCGTAATAATGGCAAGGGACCAGTTCAACTGACTGCTATGCGCAGGGCTTGAATTCGGCACATCGAAATATCGAAACGGCGAAACTGCTTTCACATGGCGTTTTCCTGTCCTCTTCCAGATCATCATGCTAATTGGCCTCCTGATCGGATGCTGGGCTTTCCCAGAGTCCCCAAGATATCTCACAAAAGTGGGCCGTGGTGACGAAGCAAGATACATTCTTGGTAGACTTCGTGGGGAGACTGGCGAAGACGAAGGGAAGGCTGACGATGAGTATCAAGACATCTGCAACATAGTAGAGCTCGAAAGAGATACCGCAAAAGTACAACCATACTGGAAGATGCTGTTCGGTGTGGGAAGTGGTAAGTTACACACTGGTCGACGTGTGCAACTGGTCATTTGGCTACAGATTATGCAGGAGTGGATCGGTAGGTACTCGAAGAACTTTCCAGTGGGCGTCACTAAATCGTTTTAGGTATTGCGGGTGTAACAATCTACTCACCCACCATCTTTCGCATCGCTGGCATTGCCAACAGTCGAGTTCAATGGATTGCCGGTCTGAACACAATCACCTATATGCTCTCAACCCTCGTCTGTGTCTTCACTCTCGATCGCATCGGCAGACGCTGGACGCTCTATTGGGGTTCTGTCGGTCAAGGCATCGCGCTCTTCCTTGCTGGTGGTCTCTCGAAGCTGGCACGAGAATCGGAAGGTTCCACTAAAACCAACGCCGGCAACGCAGCTGTCGCAATGGTTTTCCTTTTTACATGCATTTTTGGAGCCACGTGGCTGACCGTGCCTTGGCTCTACCCGGCTGAGATCTTCCCACTCGAAGTCCGTGCCAAAGGTAACGCATGGGGTGTTGTCGGCTGGTCTATCGGCAACGGCTGGCTCACTCTTCTCTGCCCCGTCATGTTTGAGGCGATCGGCGAGTATACGCTTTTCATCTTCGCTGGTTGCAATGTTATCACCATTCCCATGGTCTGGGCACTCTACCCCGAATCAAACCAACGGACACTCGAGGAAATGAATCTACTGTTTGCAGCTGATAGTCCATGGACCTGGGAAGCGGAGAAAAACTTTGCGATTCTGAAGGAGGAGAATCCGGAGCTTGTGAAGGCTGCGCAAAGGGGTAAAAGTGTCAGCTCTGCTGTCGACATTGAAGCTGTGGTTGCGGGAAGGAAGGCCAGCTTGGCGACACATGGGGAGGGAGAGAAGAGGAGAGCTAGTTTGGTTACTGGTGCGCAGAGACGGGCTAGTCTTGGGGCGACTAGTGGAACCACTGCTGGTGATGAGAAGAGCACGACCAGACACGATTGAGAAGGTATGCGAGGGACGCGTGAGCTATACGATCAGCTTTGATGATGGCTATCCGGAAACTTTTCTTTCTACAGTCATTACTGGCGCATTGAAAGCACGCAGACTATTCCATTTGTGGACAGATCGAATGTCTTCACAGATTTACAGGCAGCAATCTATTTCGCAACCTCAGAGTTGCATCTCCTTTGGTTGTATCGCAGACAAACATCGTGATCAGATATACAGGACAGATTGAGACGTGGACGAGACATGGCACGATGCAACACGGGCCGGTGGGAGGACGCCATCTATCTCGTCTTGACAAATTTTTGACCGCATACAACTTCTCGAGTCAATTCATGATAACCTGCCTCGCTCAACAGCAGTTTAGCTAACTTTTTGTATGTGCTTCTACCTCATCACAGCTCTACCCATGTAGGCCCCAATCGCCACCTAACCTCTCAGACTTAGCATTTACACTATCGATGACCTCGCGGTAGGTTTCTTGATTTTTACTCATCTTCCCTGTTCCCGGTGCCGAGCGTCAACCTGTCAAAAGTCTGGGCTGCATTTTCGAGGCAGATGAAGAGGTATTCAGTCCAGGATTTGGTAGGAGGAGATTGAAGACTGGTAATCTGGCGTGGATAGCTTGCAGGTTGTCCATCTAGAAGATGATGACTTGATCTAATGCCTGGATGGGCGGCCCAAATTCAAAGGTAGCAGAATTTGGTTTGACACGTGTTTAGATTGGCGGCCGGGGTTTGTATCAAGCAAATCGATGGGTGGTTGTCTGGATGCAGTTCGAGGAGTTGGATCTAGTCGGCTGGTGAGAGGGCTAGAGGGGTTGAGGTTCGGGGTAAAGAACTCTGTCAAAGGAAGGAGGTGCAGATGGAGTAGGAGTAACTAGGCGCCAGTCTCGCGGCCGCAGAGATCGGCAATCCTGAGCTTGGACTTGTTAGAGATATGACTGTGAGTGCGATACAAAGAGAAATCATCCCATTCTTGAGGGAGCAGGGGGCGCTGAGGGTCGAGCGTAGTGTTAGGTTAACGCGATGTCCCGAGAGGGTATTTGTGCTTCTCTGACATAGTGGCGCCGTCGGTAAGCTGACGTTCTTCCTTGTTATCTACGCGCCTGCCACTAGAGTAGATGTTTATCTTTCGAGACAGTTCTGACTTGCGAACATGGCACGACGGAAGGTCCAAACCAAATTCAACAGTGCGTAAGAACAATTTTGCTAGATGGCAGTTTGGAGAGACTTGTGCTTCGAGATATTGTCTTTTCTTTCAGTGATTCACCCAATGTTGAACTCATCAGCACCAGCACCCATCATCTGCTTCTTGTTCCTTACCACATTTCTCATTTTCTTGGCTGCAGACTCCGCATCGCCTGTATCGTCGATTTCTGCTGCAAATGCTGGCAGCTTACTCATCCTTGTGACTGCTTCCTCGCTTTCGTCACCATCAGGACCACTGCCAACAAGCACAACCCTTTTCCTACCCTCATTGGCTCTGGGTCTGTTTTTGTCGTTATTTTGCTTGCGCTGACCTCGCAATCCGGCCACATTGATTCTGCTGGGCGGATCTCTCAATCCAAAGCTCTTAGCAAGGTGACCGAGATGCAACTCCTTAATGTCGAACCATTTCCGTTCACTCGCTATGTGAGTCGCATAGGCACGGATGTGGCTACAGAATGCGTTTTTGGCCATCTCTGTCATTTGTGGGGAGGAAAGAATGTAACGCTCGACATTGAGCTGGAACTCTGTGGCAAGAGTCTCGTGATCCGTTCCGCTGTCTTTTGTGCCCACAAGACCGGTCGAGGATGTGAAGCCCTTGCGAAGGATATCATCTGCCGAGGATGCTGTAATGCTACTGCTTGAGGATGTATCGGCATTTTTCTTGTATGAATCTTTAAGTATTTGGAGGTACCCTTCTTCACTGCCAGGTAGGAGGAAGATCGTTGCGCGTCCATCACGACCAAGGCGTGCTGTCCGGCCGATACGATGGAGATGATCGTCTTTGCTGAAAGCTGGATCGTATTCAATGACCAGGTCCAAGTTTGGCAGATCAAGACCCCGTGACGCGACGTCGGTGGCGAGCAGGAGGGAAGGATTAGAAGATTGGGCGAAGGATTTTATCGTAGCTGTCCTGGTCTGTTGTGGAAGGGAGCCATGGATCTTATAGAGATTCAAAGGGTTGTTCGGGGTAGAGAGCGTAGGTGAGGAGGCGAGAGCTTCGGCTAGGCCAGGTCCGGCGGAACCGTCTGTT
This sequence comes from Herpotrichiellaceae sp. UM238, assembly GCA_000315175.1. Lineage (NCBI taxonomy): Eukaryota > Fungi > Ascomycota > Eurotiomycetes > Chaetothyriales > Herpotrichiellaceae > Herpotrichiellaceae sp. UM238. Next base: position 236,610 of record AMYF01000078.1, read on the forward strand.
GCCGAGGTGTCGCTGACGTGTGATTCATGCTCGCTTTGGCTGAGAGGTGTGCTAAGGATCTTGTGGTGAAATTCGACTGAATCCGCACACGAAAAGAACACGATGGCTTTGGTTACACTGCCCTTCCTGGCGAATGCACGTCTCAGAAACGCAGTGAGAGTGACCAAACGGACTTTGGCAGCGCATATGATGTAGCTTTGCTTCAACTGTGCCGGTGCCAGGAAAGCGGTATCTTTCTCCTTTCGATCCGCTCTTTGAGCGCCATCCTCTGCCTCGCCTTTGACAAGCACCGCATCCCTCAAGGAGATGTCGCCAAGCTTCTCAACGTTGGATCTGAGTGTCGCGGAGCAGAGAATTGTGATTCTCCGCTCTGGTAGGCCAGGAAGATTGGCGTGTTTCCTCTTCTTGCCATCTAGTGTCCTGAGGATCTTGGAGATGTCCTCTTCGAATCCAAGATCCATCAATCTGTCGCCTTCATCTAAGACAAGGTAGCGGACTTTGCTTACATCCAGCACCTCAGTATTGTCCAAATGATCGACAAGCCTTCCAGGTGTAGAAACGAGGATATTCAGACCTTTCCGCAGCCGTGCCTTCTCGCTCTTCTTCTTCTCACCACCCATTACTGTGCCAGCTACTATGTAGTGTGCAGCAATCAGTAATCTTTCAAGGACCACGGAAATCTGTTTGCAGAGCTCCCTGGTAGGTGCCAGGACTATGGCAAACAGCCCAGAATCCCGGCCCAAGAGCAGCCGCTCACTATCGGCGACTTCATGCTTCTGTCTCTCGGCCATAATGACTAGACGCTGCACAATCGGCAAGAGGTAAGCCAGTGTCTTTCCTGAGCCCGTCTCAGATTGTATGAAGACGTCGGCATCCTCTCTCGTAATTTGTGAGATGGCTGTTTTCTGGATCGCGGTCGGATTCTTGAGGTCCATCTTGGTCAGGAGATGAGCGGCAATTGAATCAGAGAGGCCGAGGGATGTGAAGGTGTCGATGCCATCCGCGAGAGGAGCATTTGAAGGCTTGACTGGCCCATCTCGAGGATCCGGATCTGGTCCTGCGTTCTGCTCTTCTGTACTCTTCGATTCTGGGTTGTAGGAGAATAGCGATGAGATGACCTGTCTATTGCCGGGTGTACCTTTGAAAGTTGCATCTTTCAGGTGCGCTGGCCGTTTACGCTCTTCTGTGCTTCTGTCTCCAGGACTGGGGTGTGGCTGGCGCTCTGGCTCTCGTTTCCGCCGCTTGGCTGGTGGCTGCCCAAATGACCCAAAGGAATCCGCCTGGAATTTCTGCGCTCGAGTCGCTCGTTCATGTGCCGTACTCGGGACTTCAACTCTTTTCCCAGCAAGTCTCTCATCTCGGGCAGCTTTTGCAGCCTTGGTCAACCGCGACCTTTCTCGCCAGGACCCGCCCTTAAATATCGGGGTCGCATTCCGTGGTGCCGAGAAGTCGCCAGCTGCAAGATTCAGTGAGAGACCGTCATCGGCCATGGCTGCCTTTCCCAGCTATCATGGACCATAAAAGGCAGATGTGACATGCAAAGAAGAGTGAATATTGCGACTCGATCATTTTTCTGATGCGGAGAAAGAACGACTCCGATTGGGCGACGCAGCAGGTGGAGCTAGCGCATCTGCAGCAGCCCCAAGCTGCGGGCAGGAGACGAGCACGGGACTGAGCACTTCGCAGCATAAACAATCACTTCTGAACAGATGATTCACCGCTCATTGGCGGTTGGAGACAGGCAGCAATGACACAGCTGGAAGTCTCTTGGGACTGTCTGATACTCGTGAAAGACAGATAAGCAAAAGCAGAGTAAGGGCAGAGCGGGTGACAAAGACGAGCTTGAGAACGACAGCGACCATGGCAGCACGGGGTGCATGCCTGTACCGGCGGCTTCACTCGACAGTAACTCAACAGCGGTCTCGTCTTTCGCCTCCTACACTCATCTGGTCGCGCAAATCATCTTCCCTCAATGTCCCTCTCGAGCCCTTCCCTACCTACCACGACGTCCCCTCCCTTCGCTCCGTTCGCCGTCGTCTCTTCGCTGAACCCTCTCGCTCCGTCGGCTTTGTCCCCACAATGGGCGCCCTCCACGAAGGCCACCTCAGCCTCGTCCGTCATGCACTCCGCGAGAATACCGATGTCTTTGTTTCCATCTACGTCAACCCGACACAGTTTGGCGTGAACGAGGATCTAGATAAATATCCTAAGACTTGGGAGGCGGATATGGCGAAGTTGCTTGAGGTGAAGAAGGAATTCAGAGAGCAGAGTGAGGAAGGCACCGCGGGCGAAATCTTGGGGGTGTTTGCGCCGTCGACGAAGGTAATGTACCCTGTCTTACCACCGAGCAGTGAGATCGATGGTGATGGGAGTTTCGTGACAATTAGCCCCATGGGCAAATGGCTTGAGGGTGCAAGCCGGCCGGTTTTCTTTCGTGGTGTGGCGACGGTGTGTACCAAGTTGTTTAATATCGTCCAGCCTGATAGGGTATATTTTGGGCAGAAGGATATCCAGCAGAGTGTGGTGATTCGGAGAATGGTCAAGGACTTTCACATACCTACTGAGGTGGTTGTGGTGCCGACCGAGAGGGAGAAGGATGGTTTGGCCATGAGTTCGAGGAACGTATATCTGGGCGACAAGAGGAGGCAGGATGTGGTAGTGCTGAGCAAGGCGCTATTGCAGGCGCTGGACCTGTGGACCCGGAGTGAGGTCTCTGCTGCGAAGATACGCCAAACTGCCTTCCAGGTTTTCGATGATTCGCTCGAGAAGAGGGATGGCGCTTATTTTGGCAATGAGAAGATCGAAGTCGACTACATCGCTTTGACTAGACCAGACGATATGAGTTCGATTGAAGATTCAGCCACGATCGATCCCGCTGAGGGTGCAATCCTGAGCGCCGCGATCAAGGTGCATCCTGTCTCGCATCCGCAGACAGAAGAAGAGCGCAACCAAATACCAGTCCGACTAATCGATAATGTCATCTTGACACCAAGGAGTTCTCAATAGATGTTCCACAAGGAGATCTTTCCATCTTTGGAACCAGCCACGAGCCAATGCATAGCGTGTACCTTTGCGTCTCTCTCTTGCTTCATCTTCTCCATCGCATTTGTTGTTGCGAGCACTTGCGTATCATTGTGTATCATCTTGCCTGTCGCCACATCAGCAAATGCGACAGTGTAGCAGCCTTCCTGATGCCATTGCAGGACAGCAAGCTCTTTCAATGTCTTCGCCGAGTACACTCTCACACTTTTGTCCCAGCCGGCTGTAGCAAATACCCGTCCATCATCTCTAACCTTCAAGCACTGTTGACCGGCATGTTTCGTATCGTTGATCTTCTCCGGCCCACCGTGATCAATCTGGCTCGGAATAGCAAACTTGGCAATACTGGAATCTGCAGAGCTCGTGAAAAGATAGTCTCCGCTAGGCGCGACGTCCAGGCCCAACACCGGCTGCTTATGTGGTTTTGCTGATAAGAACTTCTGCCAGAGCCAAGCAGGCATGATGTTTTGCTCTTTCAGTGCGTAGACCGCAATCGACCCGTCCTCGTAGCCAATGACTAGCGTGAGTTTGTCTTTGCCTTGTCCTTGGTGGTGACATAGCCTCAACGCCATGACCATGCCGGTATTAGCTTGCTTGTCGCTTTGCAGTTTGCTCACTCTTTGCTCGCTTGGGAGCTGGAAAATGTCGACGCCGTCGGAGTCGAGACTGCTGGGAGCTGCGAGGAGAATCGGCTTGAACTCTAAATTTGCGACTTCTTTATTCAGATTCGAAGATGATTGACGGTTTGAGTCCTCGCATATGTCAAAGGCGCAGAAATTAAGAGCGTTGACGTCTATGCTGTGTATCAACCATGGCTGACTTCCGGTTCCGCCTCCAGTTCCAACCTGTTGTCCTTGTCGGGCTGCATCGACCGGCAGCCATACATCCAAGTTCTCCAAGTCCTTTTCTCTCACCTGCCAGACTCTAAGCTTGTGATCACGTCCATGGGTAATAAGCCTCGTTGTCCCCCAAACTTTGATCCCCATGACAGCCCCATCATGGGCTTTCCATACGGCTGCTGGTCTTCGAGTGGAGAGTCGCCAGATGACAACCCAGCCGTCGCTGTCGCCCGAGGCAAAGTAGTGGTTCTGGCGGAAGAAGTGGAGTGCATGGATGGCGGTAGAGTGACCTCGAAAGATGTAAGAGGGTACCGGAGGGGTGGCAGTGGTTGAGGTCGACATGTGTACGACATCACCCGTGTTTCAAGAGTAGGGCAAGGTAATTTACGACGATTTAAACTCGAGCTCTATGACTTTCCGTCAAACTCCAACGTGCAGCGATTTGCATTAGATCACATGTCCCTTACACCTGATAAAATTGTACGTGTTAAGCTATCTTATGTTTCTATGAGCGTGCCGCTGCGGAAAATACAGGCTGACTGCTGGTCATCTCGCGCTTTCCATGTCCGACTAGGCATCCGCGCCAACTCATTTCTCAATCTTTGAGACTCCCGAGACGAAGTAACGTTACGGGCAAAACAACAAGTGATTCGTTTGAATTGCCTGCACAGCTAGCTGTTGTCAAAACATGAGGGGTTTGATGCAAGAAACAGAATCTCTTTGGACGATTTCCAGATGGGAAAAAAATCGCAAATCAATTGCCTGCCCCTAATGAAATGTTAGGCCACTGGTCTAGCTATCCTATTTGGGGGAGGAACATACACTACTGGAATCGAACCAGTGATCTTCTCATGTCACAAGTAAGGGCCTTACGAGTGAGACGCATTACCTGGAACTAATTAGCCGCGGCGTTCACATCTAGGAATTTGGTTGCACGAACCACTGTGCCAAGCGGGCGTCGTGAGATAAATTCTCACTTGCGCTCACATTCAAAATGTGTGCAGATTGAGATCGATATTTTGGTTAATCAATATACATAATACTTGGGCATCTTCCTTACTGTTCCTTGTGGGTGCGTCCATCCCATCTGCTTGCCCCTCTAGGTGTTTACTTCAAACAATCAGAAATGCGAAAATCGCCGCGATGCAATAATCAGCTGGGACTTGAATGTGACGTTGAAATTCGACTGGCCGTTACCAATGCTATCTGTTCCTCCGCGTCGGACTCAAACTCGCGTTTCTACTTTTTCTCCCACCTATCCCATCAAACCTTTCTCTACTCTCGGTCCTTATCAACAAGCCTCTTCTATCCATAAAGTCAGGCGTCGGTCTGCTAGCGACCGCAGATTTCGAACCCGCATTCCGTCTGCTCGTCGGAGTCACGTACCCGCTGCCCAACTTGCCTTCGTCCACACTTGTATCATCCTCGTCACTGTCCATTCCACCGAGCTCAAAACTAGTAGGGTCATACAATCGCGTATTGCCATCTTCCAATTCTCGATCATAATCCTTTGATGCACTGCGTCGGCCCAAAAACCTGCTGATCTTGGACAGCACCGAAGTCGCATTCGTTCTCTGCGAGAATCCTTGCGAAGCACCAGCTGCGGACTTTCGCCGTCGAAGATAGAAAATTCCGATAAACATAATTAGAAGGAAGAAAAGAAACCCTGGTATGCGATGGGGCGAGTCAGAGTCCAATATAGTGTCGGTGATCTTCCCCGTCAAAGACTGATCAGGTATGCTCATGCTACCAGGCTGTAACCTACCTCCTCCGGGAAGCTCGAAGTCCACGGGCACAAGTTCTCCGGTGTTGCTGCCGAAGCCGACGGGCAGCGGATTATCTTCCAGCGCAGGAACGTCTGCCGACGCGTACAGCACCATCTTACCCATCGTCCATGATACCTCCGTGCTCTTGATCTTATTGACAGCCTGGAATGGGTCGAGGTATCCCTTCTCCTTGCTCGCTTCGATCACTGCTTTTGTGCCGTTCTTGCTGGTATTTGGCTGATGTTCGATTCCGATCCGTGGAACGCCGATGCCATCGTGTAAGATATTAATCAGCCAGCTGGCCTTGAAACACACTTCGTAAGCCGTCTGCTCATTCACTTTCGCCCCATAAAGCTTGTCGTCCAGCGCGGCCTCGATCCACTCCCATTCTTGCGAGCAGAATTCGCTAACGCGTTTCTGGTATGTATTGAGGTCATAGCTCTTGTCTTTGTGTGCCATCTCGAATATCTCGTGGGTTGTATGCCAGTACTCAGATATTCCAACGAAATGGTTGACGTCGAAATCTATGGCCGGGACGTGCTGGCCATTTATGAGGCAGGGATCGTCAAGACAGGGTTTGTTCTTTTCAAGTAGGGGAAAGGTGCGCCTCAGGCACTCATCAAAGCCGCCGGTGCCGACCAGGTGCTGGTTTAAGAGATCGCCGTCTGTGGCCAGCTTTCCGTCCAGTGTCAGTCTTGCACCACGAGGGAGGCACGGGTCGGGTATTTCGGACAAATTATCGATGGCATAATCCTCAAGAAGCTTGTGAACATATCGTTTTCGAGCTTCATTTGCGCCAAATCCTAACCAGGTTGTGATGAAGACTTTGTGTTCTTGAGTGGCCCCGTTGACTGACCGCAAGCGCATGAGGGTCAAATCGTTGGCGTGCTTTTCAGCTTCGGTGCTATTTGGAGCGAAAGCGATCTGCGCCGATGCGCCACCCATGTCGAGGAAGCCGTAGGTGTGATGACTCTTGCCGTGGTCGTGTTGAGCTGGTGAGTCGAAGCTACCCAAGAGATAGTTTGCTGCAACCCAACCATATAGCCCTTCAGTCTCGCCTGGTATGACCTTGATGTGGAGGTCACAGTCTGGAAGGTAGAACTCGGTTTCGGTCTTTAGGTAGGAGCAGACTGAGTCAAGGACATTTTGGCGTTGCTGGTCCGGCAGGAGTCGCATACCAGCCGTCGCCAGGAGGAAAATGGGCGTGTTCGATACAGCAGCTTTCGGGATGTGATCCAGCGCATGATCTATCAATGGCTTCAAGTGTTCAGATCCAACGAGCGCAGGTGTTTCGCCAAATGTCGAGATACCAGGATGTACTTTCTTCGTCCATTTGTCCTTGGTTTCGAGCTCCGGCAATTTGTGGGCCAGCAAGTCATTCTCCTTCGCCAAAGCATTCTTCATCCATCTGTAAATATACACACGCGTGCCTGATGAGCCAGCATCAAGCACTATGCCATAGTTGTATTTGTCTGCTTTGCCCATTGATTACAGAACCACCATTCTTTCCCGGGTGTTGAGTCGGTGTTGTCGCGAGACCAAGTATGTGGGTAAACGAATGACTGTGCGACTATCGCTGTTTGCTGGTACGCGTGCAGCAGTCCTGGTGGGTTGATGGTCGCTCACGAAGAGTGGTGATAGCCGCGCAGGAATTTGTTTCAACGCACCTAAGAACGAGGGATGATGCAGTGTTAGCTTTACGTGGGATAGCACCTGCTGCTTCCCCGTCATTACCGCTATTAGCGTTGGGGCCCAACATGCGCCGTCGCGAATGCTGGCCTCGGCTATAACCTGCGTCCCGATCACGTTTCTTGAAATAGCACCGTCATTGCAATCATCCCGTACACGGTACATGCGCCTTATCTGCTTAAGGCTCTGACAACACCTGCAGTAGTCAAAATGCTCTCGACCAGTCCCAGCTAGCATCGGAGGAAGGTCAAGATGGACGCAACATCCAATGTGCAAATGAACTCGCTGGTGCGAGAAGCAGAGAGGCTGAACAGCTCAACAGACGAAGCGTTGCTCCGGCCTTTTGCAAGGTTCCGCCAGAATCCTTTCAACTTCGCCCATGAACTCTACCTATTCATTCGAGGTGTCGGTTGGAGGTCGTACGATAATGTTACTGGTCAGCCCGCCTTCTACTCCGGGTACACCGCCAAGATCAAGAGTTTGATAATGGCCTCACCACTGCTGCAGAAGAGACTGCGTGAGCTGGTCGAGGAAAGGTTGCAGACGGAGCAAAGGGAGCAGTTACTGGACGCTTCGGAAAAGGATAGGCGGAGAGCGGAGATTGTATCAAGCCTAGAAGAGTACACGGCTCTGATGATTGACAGGATGGTATGCAAAATGGAGAGTAAAGTTCAAATCAGATCTGCCTTTTACCTTGCGAGTCAGCTCCTCACAAGAGTTTATAGCGGTGTTCACATCGATCAGAAAGAGGTCGAACGCTTGAGAGACGTGGCAAAGCGAGCTGCAGCAGAGAAAAAGCCAATAGTGTTCCTTCCTCGACATACCAGTCACATTGACTACGTCGCTTTGCAGATCATTTGCTACCGTCTAGGAATCACCCTGCCTGTAGTGGTAGCAGGAGACAACCTCAATTTCCCCGTCGTGGGCCCTTTCCTTCAGCATGCCGGAGCGATGTGGATTCGAAGAAGCTTTGAGGGCGACGCTTTGTACTCGACGCTGGTTCAGGCCTATCTGGATACTCTCATGCAACAGGGTTACAACCTCGAATGTTTTATTGAAGGCGGTCGGTCGAGGACGGGGAAGCTGTTACAACCAAAGTTTGGCTTTCTCAGATTTCTGTTGGATTCTGTCTTGTCTGAGAGAACTGAAGATGCCTTCATTTGCCCTGTCTCAATGCAGTACGATAAGGTTATCGAAGTCGATTCGTACGTCACCGAGATGCTGGGAAAACCGAAGCAGAAAGAGAATCTTACGAACTTCTTGTCCTCTTCATCATTACTGGGGATGAACATGGGTCGAGTCGACTGTCGCTTCCATGAGCCTTGGTCACTTCGAGAGTTCATTGACGAACAGCTTGGTCGAATTGGTGCCGTTGCAGCATCTCAAGATGGCATGGACAAGACGAAGCCTGGGGTCAGGACACGACTGCTCAGGACTCTCGGCTACAAAGTTCTCGCCGACATTAATGACGTTTCCGTCATCATGCCAACGGCTCTTGTTGGAACTGTTCTCTTGACACTACGGGGACGAGGGGTTGGTCGGAGCGAGCTAGCACGACGCGTAGATTGGTTGTGCGAGAGGGTTAGAGCGAATGGCGGCAATGTTGCTGACTTTCACGGCATGTCAACGCTGGAAGTGGCTGACCGAGCACTAGCTGTTCTCGGTCCAAATCTGGTCGGTACCGTGGAGGGATTGGCCGAGGAGACGTACTACGCCGTCGACCGCTTTCAGCTCTCGTTCTACAGGAACATGACAATTCATCTTTTCATTTCCGAAGCTCTCATTGCCGTGTCATTATACACGAGAGTAAAACAAGGCGGTGGCAAAATAGCAGAGCAAATCCCTGAAAAGGATCTGGCAGACCAAGTCGCGTTCTTATCTCAGCTTATGAGAGGAGAATTTATCTTTCGTACAGGACAAGGTCTGGAACACAATTTCAGAAAAGCTTTGCACGATCTAGTGACCGATAATGTGCTGGAGGTCACAGCCATGAACGGAGACGGTAGGAGCATTGGGCTAGCGAACAAGGAAAGACAGCGAGGTAGGGAGAACTTCGACTTCTACTGCTTCCTGCTCTGGCCTTTCATCGATGCAGCATGGCTAGGCGCTGTCTCTCTGCTATGCTTAGTGCCGACCACAGAGTCATCCGTAGCATGGATCGACCTGAAAAAAGCGCAAGGCGTAGCGCAGCAATTTGGTAGGACACTTTACCATCAAGGCGATCTCTCGTACTTCGAGGCAATCAATACTGAAGCCATCAAGAACGCGTACAGCAGGTTTCAGGAGGAAGGCATCATCCGTGTTTCAAAGGTTGGAAAGGGTACGTCTGTTCAAATCGCATCAGATTGGATGCCGCAAAGGGATGCCGCAACTGGTTCATTGAGGCCTGAAGGCCGCCTATGGGAGCTAGTCGGCAGGATCTCGCAATATCGTCGGGAGGGCAAGAATCGTAGAGATGGTGCGACAGTGTCAACAAGAGTACTAAATATGGCTTCGAAGCTGAACGAAGAGCTATTCAAAGAACTCGACAAAGGGTTTGGTGATGATGGTGAGGCTCAAGTGAGAAAAAGCAGAAAGCGAAGATCGAAGCTTTAGACGAACCGAGCTCTAGAGAGAGATTGGTTACAACGAATTTTACAAACAAATTCCAGGCCAGTCAAAACAACAGCGACATTGATTATGAGCACTCGCAAGCCGGGAAGCCCTCATCAGACGAGCGTCCCGGCCGGTGAAGGCTTCGAGTTATACGTGTCATTGCCGATGATTTCCTTCGTGCCATGACGGAGAAAAGTCACTGCAAGGCCCACGAAAGGCTGCGCGTTCACATTGTCACCCCTTTACTCCGTTGCACCTACAACCCTTTCGATGAAGCAGAAAACGCCACCAGAGTAGTACACACCCAAATTCAACCCAAAGAGGGTGTGCTTTCTAGTGTTGACATTTGTCCAGTTGCTCATGTGGACCGGCGCAAATCTCAAGACCACGACCAATCTGGAACTCTTTGCAGCAGAGCATTTTCTTAGCAATGCTAGCACTCATACACCCAGGCTAGTGGGCCTGCTTGCGTCTACCGCTTGCTTACTGAAGATGCAGCTGCGTCGCCGTTAGCCTGCTCCTTTCACAGCGGCTCAGTCGCAACCAAACTGGCCCAGACGCAAGAATTTCATCGCTTGCTCGGGAACGAGGTGCGGATAAGGATGGAACCACAAGTCGGATGTTCATGTGGCAGCGCAAGGCCAGTAAGAGCTACTAGATTGGATGCCATTTCGAATTGTCATTGGCATAAGGGAGACATAATGCTGAAGAATGGGACATCTTTGCGGAAGATAAAATGCTGGAGGGTATGCAAATGTTCAAAGTTGTGGCAGTGAGTGATCATGAAGCTTGACCATGTAGAGGAAGAGAGAGACGTTAGATGAGCTAGATGGGCTAGTACACAATAAGGGTACGAGGAGCGATATGCATTTGTCCTTGTGGAATGACACCAAAGGGCAAGCTCGCCTTTGGTCATGATTGAGCTGCTGGGAAATTGTGCAAGTCCTCAAAGAAGACCATAGCCACTGCTTGAGTATTGTCATGGCTGCTCAATGTGTAGATTCTACGTGTTCGCCGAGCTGTAGGTGTGATGGGCTCTCCGCCGCGGGAACATGCATTGCCATTCTAGTGTCTGCAATAAAATTGTAGTTGACGTGCATAAAGTTACGCCATCAAAGTCATAGTCGGGCGTGCCAGCCCGCAAGTTGCCGCTGAACACCAGAAATGAAATGAAAGGTCAAATGTTGTGGTCACAAAACACAACCATCTGCCGAAACTATTTTTCACAAAGTTTCAGTAATAATTTCGCGCGTACTCAGATACCTTTTCGTGACGACAGCCAGCCTAATCTTGACCCCTCGAAAGATTCGAGAACTGAGCACCTTTCGTGAGACCGGTGAGACGATGCGCCTGACGGCCGATTTGATACACAATTCTCTCTCCTACCTCAACCCTCTCAAAGAGCGCGAACTGGACCTTCGAGGTATGTGAAGAACAGATACTACACCCGAGCATATCCGTGAGAGCATGATTGACCAAAAATTCTTCTACACCTTCAGGCCACAAAATCCCGACCATAGAAAACCTGGGCGTTGCTGGCCAGCATGATGCGATAGATTTCACAGACAACGATCTCACAACACTTTCCAATTTTCCTTTATCGCCGCGACTACAAACACTTCTTTGCGCGAGGAATCGAATACAGGGCGTGCACAAGAGAATAGCAGAAGAACTACCGAATCTCACGACTTTGATGCTTGCAAACAACAATGTAAGAGAGTTGGCAGATATTGAGGGGCTCACAAGATGTCCGAAGCTTACACACCTTGTGCTCGCTGAAAATCCAGTGACAAGGAATCAGGTATGGGCGGCTTTGGCACGATTTGATGAGATGCTTACACGCTTACAGCACTACCGCCTGTACATGATTTGGTCGATACCCACCCTCCGATTTCTGGATTATAAAAGAGTTCGGGACCTTGAACGAAATGAAGCACAAGGATTGTTTGGAACCCTCAAACAGCCGACCGATCTGGCGGTAAAGATCCGAGGTGTCAAGAGCAAGACGTTCGATGCGGGCGCGACAGCGAATGGACGGGTATCGCAAGGCAGTGGAAAGGCATTCAGAGCTGTTCTATCGGACACAGAGAAAAAGAGAGTGCAGGAGATGCTGCAGAATGCGAAAAGTATGGCTGAGATTGATCGAATTGAGAAGGATTTGGCCGAAGGCAGGGTGCCGAAGGGGGCAGCTGATGCTGATAGGGTGCAGACCTAGTACAAGAGCGAAAGCATGAAGTGTCGGCTTGTCACTGAGGAGGGAAATTGGCAGCAGCCGTACACGACGCAAACATCAAGCATTGACACATTCATGATAGTGGCCCACAAGACGATTCTTTGGCCGTGCTGGATAACTGGTGAAGAAACGAGATCGCTTGGAAAGACCACCTCGCGACGTGGGCCGCAGCACTGTCGCAGCCACATGAGCGAGCCCGAAGCAAGCGTTCAACTACCCGTCGAGACACCCGCTCTATGAGCAGACGAATCCCACTATGTCTGCAATCTTGATTGCGTTGAATATGCTTTCAAGAAAGAATCTGGTCATTACGTAGTCTGCAGGCGATCATCCAACAAGCACAAAACAATACTAAAACCAGGGTCGCGCTCTCGGCCGACACTATCACGTGATCAAGTTGCGAGACGCGTGGACCACGATTAGCCGATCGGACGAACTCCACAGAATTTCAGCTTCTCAGGTGCCGAATGGGATAAAACTTTGGCCACTCCGGTCTACAAAGGTACCAAATGGCTTCAACATCTCAATGCATGAATCATTTTTCTTCTTCGGCACTTGTTACTTTTTGATTCCTGCACATGCGATTCTGGCTGATCGTACCCTTGGTGGCCATCGCAATATCTTTGGTTCCTTTACTTACGACATACCAATACATGAGATCTGCGCTCTTGGCGATACAAAACGCAGTACCAAAACGTACACGGTTATCCGCAACCTTCCCGTCCACCCTTGTTCCCGGAGTGTCCCGCCAAATGACCAAAGCACTCTCACCCACTGCCTTGTCTGAAGGGCCGGCCCCCAAAGCCCCGCTGCCACCGCTCTCGGAAGCCAGTCAGGTAGACGATGAAAAGGTAGAGAACCTGCCAAGTCTGTCACACGAGGACTTTCGGATATATAACAAACTTGCCGTGATGATGGATGCCTATGTGAAATAGCCTTTTCATGGCCGAAAACGCACCTTACTGACACTCATCACAGCACAACCACTTTCGCCACACTTGGAACATGCTCTACCAAGGCGTCTCCTCCGGCCAACGCCCATCTGGTGTCAGCATTCGCGGCTTCATCCACACCGGTCTCTCACTCTGCCGCCAATTAACGCTCCATCATACCATTGAGGAACAATATATCTTTCCCGAACTTGCGGAGCGGATGCCAGGGTTCATGGGTGATGAGGTTTTGATAAAGCAGCACGAACAGATACATGAAGGGCTGGAGAAACTAGAGAGCTATCTAGAAGGATGTTTGAGTGGGGCAAGGGAAATAAGGATGGAAGAGTTGAAGGGAGTGATGGACTCATTCGGGAAGGTATTGTGGGAACATTTGGATGAGGAGGTGAAGATGTTGGGGGCGGAGAACATGAGGAGGTATTGGACGAAGGAGGAAATTAAGGGGATGAATTGGTAGAGAGTGAGGTTGACGATTTGGCAAGAAGCCAGTCTTTCGTTGCGAGGCGCGGCAACGGCCTGGTACATTTCTTGCGTTCAGTAGGCAGATCTTGCTACTGCGTAATAGACGCAGTAGCTACTCCATAGTGCTGTCGACTGGCACATTCGCCGGACATAAACATCTGCCGCCCGATGCGTTCTCCAAGCTCAGCGTTCTCGGATCTGTGTCAGCTGCGGAATGCCCACCATCTATACATAATCTCATCGAGATCATGTCCGCGAGATGACTGGCCGAAGAAGTGGTTGTGCACTGTTCTCGGTGGCACATTCAGGAGGTCTGGCGTACACACGAATTTGCAGACCGTCTGTGGCGGTTGTGGTGGCAGCATCCGAGATTTCGGGCATGAGGTCGCGATCTGAAAATGACATCATTGTGCATGACCATGTTTTGCTCGTCTTCACAAGATGTTAGCACCCCAAGGATGTCCTTTGATGAGTGAAGATTTGTAGCCAGAATAGGATGGTATAATGTTGGTTTAGGTATAAGCAGTGGGCATCTGCGCCGCATTTATGCTAATGGGGGCCTCTTGGTACGCAAAATGTTTTGCTGTGGCGCAAAAGGGACGTAAGGATGATTTGGGTAGTGGCCAAGCTAAACCAAGCAACGCTGGGCTGCAACTCAAGCACCTATTTCCGGCAGATTGGCAATCATTGGCAGGCTTAATTTGAAGAAGTTCGAACAGGATCCACATCGCATACACCATCAAAATACGGGTAAGAGCCATCTCTGAAGGCGGTTTTGACGATGATCGTGATGATGCCAGTGCACCGCCCAGAGAGCAGATGGATCAATGATGAACACGTAGTGCATTCAAGTGCAAGCGGCAACGTGAAGTCGTAAGTGTCCGTATGGGTTGATATCAATTCGCAGCGGCGACTCTGACTTCTCGCAACTTGCGCCCAAGCCCAGTCGTCATACCCGAACCCTGCCCTGTTTTGGATACGGCCATTCCAGCCATTCACTGCTTTTGAAAGCCATCGATTTGGCGTCTCATTCGACCTGGATACTCCGTTTCGCGCGTCACCATGCGCATTGCCCACTGCCAGCGTTCATGGCTTTCTCGCTCTTCACCTTGGTTTGTATTCCTTCCAAACCTTGCACTTGCGCCAGTCTACCAACTTTTACGAGACGTGCCAAACGAATATCCAAGACTTCAGCACTGAATTCGATCGATTCCTTCATACAATATTTGCCCTCATCTAATATTTCTTCCATATCTGTCCTAATCAAGGACCAGTTGTGCTGCATTTCTAGCTCACCAACCGTATTCTCAGGGTATTCCTGGCAATCTCTGAAACTGAGGACGTAGGCACAATGCGTATGTCTTCAGGCGGACCTTCACCGACAGCGCTAACACTATTCAGATCACATTAAGTCTGACGCGCGGCGAGAAGCCTGGAACGACCCTAGAAATCCTTTTTCGAAATGGCGACCGAATCGCTCGCAAAGCTCCGCAACCAGAGCAGAAGAAGGCGTCACACAGACACGAACGGCGCCAGATGATTTCAGACCTGGAAGTAAAGACCAAGGATACCCGCATCATCAGCGGCAGAGAGCTTTCCAGACAGATCCCAACGCGAAGTCGCGACGAAGAGACGCAGAGCCTGGAGACACAGAAAGGAACCAGGAGAGAACAGAGAGTCCGGAGGACCACGGCGACATCAAGACTGAGGAAAAGCAAAGATACGATACGGGCTCTTCTGACCAGACAATCGCCACTGATCTGCCATCGAACAAAGAGGCCACAAGTTCCGGCTGCCAGACAAACGGAACCGAGAAGAAGCGGCTCGGTCTACGCACTCCTGGCACAGGCGATAGGGAACTGGAAACCGACGATGGCAACGGAAACGACAAAAGACAACATTTCGGAGCTTGGCAACAATTCAGAGCAACGATCCTCGGATCGTGGGTCAACGTTTTGCTCATATTTTCACCTATCGGCATAGCTCTACACTTCGCAAAGGTCGACGATGTCGCAATATTCGTCGTCAACTTTATAGCCATAATCCCGCTTGCTGGGCTGCTAAGTTACGGCACCGAAGAAATCGCGCTGAGAACGGGCGAAGTTCTTGGAGGGCTACTGAACGCCACGTTCGGAAACGCTGTCGAACTGATCGTCTCAATTATCGCCCTCTTCGACGACCAGTTCCTTATTGTCCAAACATCTCTCATCGGCAGCATGCTCTCTAATTTACTACTTGTGCTGGGCATGGCGTTCTTCCTTGGCGGCGTTAACAGACTCGAACAGGCATTCAATACCACAGTCGCACAGACCGCAGCATCACTACTGTTCCTCGCCGTTAGTAGTCTCATCATCCCCACCGCCTTCGAGGCGTGGGCTCAGACTGGCGATAACGGCGGCGATACAACAACGTCAAATGCACCATTGGTTTCTGGCGTCCCACAACTCTCACACGCTACCGCTGTAATTCTTCTGCTTATTTATGCTGCCTACCTCTTTTTCCAGCTCAAATCGCACGTCAGCATGTACACGGCTCCGAGCGAGAAAAATAAGACCCGCTTCACAGAAGAGCAGAAAGGCAAATGGAAGAAGCGAGCTGGTGTCATAAAGCTCAAGTCTGTCACCGGTCACCGAAATCCAGAGTCAGAAGACTATCCAACCACATTGCAATTTGATCGAGCCGCGGGAGTTGAAGAGAACATCGAAGACAACGACGAGCCGGAAGAGCCACAACTATCGTTAACGGTGGCTATATTCACACTTGTTGCCTCTACGGTCCTCGTTGCTCTCAACGCCGAGTTCCTCGTTGATTCCATCAACGCTGTTACATGCTCATCTTCCGGTATCAGCAAGACATTCGTGGGTCTCATTCTCCTTCCAATCGTCGGCAATGCAGCAGAGCACTTTACTGCCATCAGCGTGGCAATTAAGGATAAGATGGATCTAAGTATCGGTGTCGCCGTTGGCTCGAGCATGCAAATCGCGCTCCTGGTCCTGCCGCTTGTTGTGGTAATTGGCTGGATCGCGGGCAAGGGAGACGACATGACACTCTACTTCGACGGATTTCAGCTTGCGATGTTGTTCGTGGCGATTCTACTGGTCAACTACCTCATACAGGATGGCAAATCACATTGGTTAGAAGGACTGTTGCTGATGATGCTCTACATCATTATTGCGGTTGCAGCTTGGTTTTACCCTACGAGCCCGGAGGCAAGCGGCTGTGAAGCGTGAGAATCGGGTTGAGCAGAGGGAAGGAATTGGTTACGCCATCACAACGAGCAGGTTGAATTGACCAGAAGCAAAATTGAACGATCTGGACAATGTCCTCCCTTTGGTTGCGACTGTACAAAGTCTGAAAAAGGCGAAATGCCGAAGACAGGATAACCTCATTGTTCTGAAATGCCTTACTGCCATCTCAACATGTTCTGGCTGGCATGCGTCACGAATGTCACATCTGCTACGTTGGCTTTGCATATTCCTGATGCTATGTGAGCATAAATGAAAGCACGAGACTACAGCTACTCTGACGCTCCGGCTCGTGCGACTGGCGGGCGATTCTAGAATTCCAAGGTGAGCTTGGGCGAGAGATGGCACTTGGCATCAAGGACATGACATAGTACTAAACGCGAGCCGGAATCGAGCCTTATAGTGGAATGATTCTTTCGACGCGCGAGGCAAATCCAAGGTGAACCACTTTGTTGGGTTAGGTCGATGGTGGTTAGCTTCTTTCAGAGCTTCTTGATCGAGTCCTCTGCCTCAATTTGAGAGACTGATTGACAAGAGACATGAAGACTATCATATGGCTCGAAACACCTGCTGAAAAGCTCCATAGACGAAATTGGAGAGAAGATTGACGCAGTTACTGCGAAAGGTGCATGTGTACTTCCTTTCAGGACAGCAATTACTGTGCTTAGTTGAGCTTTAAACTCTTGATTGGAGGTATTAGAGTTGTTCACCGGGAAACTGCTCCCTACTATCGGAGTACTCGTCTGAATTTTTGTTGCGTCCATTCTTTTCATGCACGCATGCAAATTGAGCCCGAAACCCCGTTCGACCGTGTTCGGCTTGAGTGTTGACCTCTGCGCAAGTAAGGGGAGCTTGGACACAAAACCGCATAGCTGCACAGCTTCGATCTCTATCAGTTTTGGCATCAGGTCACATGTCTCAGGTTCACCCGCTTGGCGGCCATCTAACGCCGCACGAGCCTCGACATAAGCTCTGTTCGCTTCACAAGATGAGAGCAACTACTCAAGACCCCGCCATCAAAGTAGCTTGGCGGGGTATTAAAATGAATATCTTGCCGAGCTTTAAATGATCTCCGACACCTAATTTTGAAACCATGTGACGAGTCGGCTTCGGACGTCGCCGCTAGCCAGAACACTGAGTCGGGCTTACGCTCGCCCTTTAAAATCGCCTAGCGAAAAGCGGCTGAACCTTTCAACACAAACGAGCAGAACACACATAAGCCAGATCCAAACCATAATACCTTAGGGCTACGTTCCATCACTTGAGAACTGAAGCATGTGGTGAAACCAGGACCGGTGCATTTTGAGACTGCCAATTCGCTGGCGGAACTTTATGCGGCTTATCAGGTACAACCGCCGACACCCGATCACATAATCCATAGGCCGATTTTTATGAACCACCAACCACCAGACCGACTGGGCGGATCCAAAAGAGAGCTCTCTTCACGAGCGCGAGACCCATTCGGGCTGGGCACTGATAGGGCTCTTGGCGACGTACGAGCTTCGACCGATATCCGTCGATAGCGGTAAGCACATTAAGACACTGGGAGTCCAACACAACTACGTATCAAGAGTGCTAGACCTCACCAAGCGTCGCTTCTCAAGCCCGGTGAATTACACAACAAGCAAATTCGTATAGTGCAAGTTTTGATTACATCCTGCTCGGGACGACGGCGCCGCAGCCTCGGTGTTCAGTCTACCTATGGGTTTTCGCAGGATGACTGGTTTGCGTCTTGAGCATTCCTAATTCGATTCCATTCCAACCATCTTCAGGGCGATATTTGTGAGAAAAGATCACTCTGGCATCATCATCTAGTCTCGATCTGCGAAGGACAATCTAGATTGTTTGAAATCCATGTACTGGGATCTCTCAAGAGCACAATGGATCCACTTTCTGTTGCAACTGCATCTCTGACCATTGCGAAGCTCTGCGCGCAATGTGTCGTGTCGTTGACAGTTTGGGTGGGTGAGGTCCGAAATGTTGACGAGAGAATCGAATCGTTCTGCGTCGAGATCAAGAATCTGAGCTCCAATTTAGATTGCCTGAACAAAGCTATTCCGACAGAAGAAGTTCTGCAAGCGACCGACGGAACAAACAGGCTGGCTATTGAAGATCTTTGGAAACAGCTACAAGTATCACTTAGCAACTGTGAAACCACTATGAAACAATTGCGGGATATCTTGAATGGCTTGAAAACTGGCTTCGGCGTCAAGGCAGGGTTGTTTCGCAAACCGATCAAGCAGTTCCGGGAGAGTTTGGAAAGCGGGGAGATTTCGACATTACGCGAACGCATTTTGTTCTTTTCATCAAGCCTAGGTCTGACCATGCAGATGTTGAATTTGTAGATACACACCGGCCTGACCAACAGTGGATCGCTAATGTGTTTCAGGGCCCTTGAGGTGTCTGGAAGAGCGGCAAATCTTAAACATCAGAATGATATCAATGCTAAGCTTGACTGTGTCGACGCACGATTGCAAAACATAGCGAAGGCTTTCCTCGTTAGGAAACCAAAAGGCGAGCAGAGAAATTCCGTATCTAGTGTCGCGACACAGGACTCGCTGATCTACAATCACATGGAAGATACACTAAAGGCTGCAGACCAATTCATCGCTCGATCACGTACAATTACCAACGGTGAGTTATTTGCAACATTCATTGAATCTTGAAACCCGACTCATCAGCCATTACGATCTTAGATTCTGACAGTTCCACCATAATCAACTCGGAAGATCAAGAATCGATTACGATATCGTATAAAGGACCACCAACTAGAACTCTGAATGTGCGCGAAGCTTTCAACACGGAAGCCTCTTCTCTTTCGAGAGGAGCTCTAAGCATGCAATCTCCCGAGAGAAATTTCGATCTCGACCAGGAGCTCATGATAAGATATCTGGAGAATGGGCAGAGGAAGTACAATAATGCTGCATGGGAAGATGCAGAGCAATGTTTTTCAAGAGCATTGACCAAGTATTCTGCGGTCGAATTCATGGAGGAAATAGGATTTGAGAAAGATGATGTGCAGCTGATGATTGCTGCTACTTGTTTGGAGCAGAAAAAGTTGGCCGAAGCGAAGTCCTTCCTAAGACCGCTGACGAATTGGAAGCATTCTTCCAACCGCGATCGAGCCTACACTGCCAGCCATGTGCTCAGCGATTTGTACTTGTATGAAAGCGACTTTAGAAGAGCTGAGTCGTTCGCCCTACTCGCCGTCAATGGCAGGAAGAAACTCCTGCGAGACAATAGGGCCCCATATCTAGCGTCATTGAGACTGCTGACATTAGTGTACAGCCGCAAAGGTGACAAGGTAGAACTTGAGGCCTGGAGATCCGTCTTAGAGACTGTTGCAGCTCAGACCAAAACCCCATCGCCTATTTCGATATCGTCGAGTTTCTCATGGAGGGGGGACAGTAATTTTACTGATGACGAGTCATTCACGGTGAGATTTACTGCACTATGTGAAAGTCAAAGGCCTAAGGAGCAGCGAGAATCAGGGCAGCGAACGGATCAAGCTTCGGAAGATAATGATCCTGTGGATAATTCGACAGAGGCAGCAGAGGTCAAGGAATTGAAAGGCCTCTCACAGGCTCAGGATAGTATCAGGCCTTTCGAGATAATGGAGAAGAAGCCTATCATTAGGGACAAAGCAAGAAATTCGACTTCCTGTGATTACACAAGGCATGTGACTGGAGCGGCCTCCAAGGACTATGCGAATTCAACTCGATCAGCTTCCTCACCAGACGCGGATTTCCTAGAATTGCTCGAATCGCCGACGATGAAACATTATATTTTCCCGCAAGGAAGCTCGTTATCACCTTTCCAGCAAGTTGTTGGAGTAATACTTGTTCTTTACCAACCGCAAACTCTCTATTGTCTGTACTCACTCGTCTCGATCCCACCAAATACAACAAAAGCAGTTCTTGACTCCCTGGGTTCCTACATTCAGCACTCAGACGGCCCAGTGTCTAAAAGCGGATGGGAGTCCGTGATTAGGGCTAGAGGCAAACGGGACTTAGTTGTGCAAGGCTCTGACATTGACCAGTCTTTCCGTGACTTCATTCTTGATCCGCAAAGGTGTGCAAACAGAGGATGCAGGATTGACCGAATAACCATGCATGGCTACATGCTAGATGTTTGCTTGAGGATCATGTCGTCAAGGCTACACGAAAACATGCTCAACCTTACCTACAATTCCCTCGCAGCTGACCAAAGCCTTGAATCAGCCGGAGTGGCCATACCGGGTTACCTACAATACGCATGCTTGCATTGGATCGACCATCTTAACGAGATTACAGGAGAACCTCTTGCAGGAGCGGCAGCGTACCGATTCTTGCAAGAGCACTTCTTGCACTGGGTGGAGGTGCTGTGCTATTTGAAGAAAATTTCGGAAGCAATTGCCAAAATCAACGTTCTCAGTAGAATCCCACTTCTGCAATCTCGAGATTTGTGCGCAACAGACTCTGGAGACGTCCTCAGAGAGTTGCAAAGTTTTGCTCTGGACGCCGAGCGATTTGTTATCCGCCATCAGGATATCATTACTTACGCTCCACTACAATTGTACAGCGCAGGTCTTGTTTTCAGTCCAGCAAAGAGTATCATCAGATCCACATTCGTGAAGCAGATTCCGTCAGCTCTTGAAATCTCTCCTGCAATTGAGGGCTCCTGGGGACCTTGTGTCTTCGCTCGGCCTATGGAAGAAACTTTTGATCTGTCCAAAAATACAGTACTGTCGCACAATGGTCAATTCTTCGCTGCGATAGATGGAGGCAATCTTCTGATTTGTGCTATCGCTACTGGAGAGGTACAACATACCTCTCAAGTCCATGAGCCGGTTACCGCAATTGCATTTTCACCTACGGGGCCATCCGCCTTACTAGCCTTAGCCTTTCGGGGGACGAATATTCAGGTTTGGGACTCAACGAAGGGCACATGCATAAGCAGCTTTGCAGGCCATGCAGATTGGGTACTCGCTATTGCTTTCTCGCCAGACAGTCGGCTCCTCTGCTCTGGATCTTCAGACAAGACGATTGGCCTATGGGATCTGGTGACTCTGAAGTGCATGCGATTCCTTGTTGGCCATACGAACGGGGTCACGAACGTAATGTTTTCGGAGCATGGTCATTATGTGATCTCTAGCTCTTACGACGGTACGATGCGAATATGGGATGCTGCAAGTGGAGAGTCGCGCGCCGCCCTCATAGTGGAGCCCTACTCCGTTCACTTTATCGCAGTGGCCCCCGTTGGGAACCAGGTGGCCTATTCTTCTCGAGGTAAGGTGATCAGTCTGTGGGACTTCTTGAATGGTCAAGCTTGCAGTCTGCTGAACGAGCATTTTGACGTCTCATCTGACTTGGTATTCTCCTACGACGGGAAAACGCTTGCATCAGGCTCCATAGGTGGCACAGTCAGCCTTTGGGATACAAAGACTAAGAAAAAGCTGCACAGCTTCAATGATTCTCACTTGTGCTGCAGCGTCGATGCAATTGCAATTTCTCACGACGGGCAGTTTCTCGCCGCAGGTTTATGGAATGGAATTGTTCGAGTGTGGGAGATAGAGACAGAACAGGCTGTTGCAACTCTCAGAGGTCATTTACCCCCTGTTCAATCCTTGGCATTCTCACCACGCAACCGGCAAATCCTAATGTCAAGAGCTTACGGAGAGATTAGAGCCTGGGATTTAGGCACAGGTGTCGTTTCTAGATCTGCAGGAGATCAGCAAGGAAGAATAACCGCTGCTTCATTATCCCCTAATGCTCAAGTTTTGGCTACAGCGAGTGAAGATGGAAGTGTGAGTATACGTTTCATTTCATCAAGCTTGGTACGCACAATATGTACAGGTCAATCTCCCCGGTGTACCACGCTCGCATTCTCCCCAGATAACAACTTTCTCGCTTATGATGACGAGGGTAAGATCATCCACATCTGGAACGTGAGGACTGGGCAGATGCACAGTGTTCTCAAAGGACATAGTGATGACGTACAAGGCGTCTATTTCTCCCAGAACAGTCTAGTTGTGGCCTCTTACACAAATGAAGGGCAAGTCATCCTCTGGGATCTCGAGAAGCAAAAATTGAGAGGTTCTCTGCTGCAGAAGGGCTCAATCTCTGCTTTGGTATTCTTGCAGAGTCACCAGGTTGTGACGAGCTACTGTTGGAACAACAGTGTCTGCGTGTGGGACGCGCAGAGCTGCAAATTGGTACGGACAATCGACGTTGCAAATTCCAGCTCATCCTTACAAGCTTCCATGGACGGACGTCTCATAGTCTCGTACTATGAGAAGATCGAATTATGGGACACAACTCGGTGGCAGCTGAAAGGAACAATCGACGGAGAGTCAAGCTATGCGAACTCCCTTAGCGGCGCAGATGACCCAGTCATGCTGTCGCCTAACAAGAGATACATAGCGTTGGTAACCTCAAAACGGACTGTTCGTCTTTACGAAAGCTCAACGCAGCGGCAAGTGGGGGAGTATCGACCTATGTCAATCGTGGGTATGCGGTTTGCCACCGACAGCTCATACCTACAGATGGGATTCCAAAGAGTCGGTCTCCCGGGCCTAGAATTGAGCTTGACTCCGAACAATTCATGCACAATAGATAATACAGGCCGCTGGCTATTAGCTGGAGGAGAGCCAGTACTGTGGCTGCCACACGAACACGAGGTTCACCAGTATATCCGTGTGCGAGACGATATAATCGCTCTAAGGCATAGATCCGGAAGCCTAACGCTCGTTAAGAGTAACCAGAAACCGGACTCGGAGGATAAAAAGCTATTACGGTTTATAGTTTAATAAATCTAAACTCTATCTACTATAGTAGAAATAACTATAGATAATAGTTTCGAGTCGTAAGATTTACTTCGCTACTAATATATTTCTACGTCTCGTTAGATAATAATTTATTCCTACTTACTATTAAGAGAGTAATAGCGTAGCACTCTTAATAATAGAGTATAGCCTATAGATAAAATCTTTAGAGCTTTAGCTATATTAGATTTATGTTACACTCTAGCTAGGGCGCGATTAGGCAAACTTAATAAACACGGCCCTACGGCGGTTAGCGGCCTTCTTAGTCTAGTAGGCATTCGCTATCGTAAGTAAGGTGTATAAAATTACACGATATAGTAAATTTCGTATACTATCCTAAGACGTATTCCGCCGTAGAACGGTAACTATTCTACACGTTATTTACCGCTAAGCCGCGATAAAACTGCTAGCGCCGGTAATCGTTTTAGCGGTAGTCGTTCCTTACGTAAAATATCGCGCGTAAGCCCCGATAATTTTTAGCTACCGTATACGCCGCACTAGCCACCGTATACGTCGTCCCCGGCTACTTAGGGGCGCGTATTGCTACGGCCGCTTAGGAGGGTCGTAGCGGTAAAAAAAGGGTTACCGTACCGTAGCGAGCCTTTAGAGAGCCTCTCGCGACTAAAATAATTAGTAATTATAAGAGCGCGTTCCTTATAGCTATTATTAATAATAAAAGATAATAAGTAGTAGTAAGTTATTTTAAATAATTATATTTCGTATTAGGTAGTACTTTAAA
This sequence comes from Herpotrichiellaceae sp. UM238, assembly GCA_000315175.1. NCBI lineage: Eukaryota > Fungi > Ascomycota > Eurotiomycetes > Chaetothyriales > Herpotrichiellaceae > Herpotrichiellaceae sp. UM238. Next base: position 260,969 of record AMYF01000078.1, read on the forward strand.
TACCTATAAGTAATAGTAGATAGCTTATTTTACGAAAGAGTACTTAATTATTATACTTAAATATTTAAATAAATATAAAGGGATATCCTTTAGAAGTTAGAATAGAGTATAACCTAACTCTATTACTGGTTGGAATGACGCGTGATTCACAGCAAAATTTAAGGTTACGCTAAGAAAGTTTCTCACCATTCCGTCGCAGCATTCCGCGCTAAGTCTTTTTAGGGATAGTATATATTTCTCACTATTCTGTGCTAGGCCTTATTAGTACTAGTCTCTGCTTAAGTAATCCTTAAAGTATTATACTAAATTCCGTAGAAATTTCAATATAGGTACGCCTTACACGATTCCTCGCACGATTCCACGCACTATTCTATGCTCCTCGCACGATTCCACGCATTATTCTACGCTCCTCGCACCATTCCACGCACTATTCTACCTTCCTCGCACTATTCCACGCACTATTCTATACTCCTCGCACGATTCCACGCACTATTCTACGCTCCTCGCACTATTCTACGCACCATTCTATCCTCCTCGCACTATTCCACGCATCATTCTACCTTCCTCGCACCATTCCACGCACCATTCCATCCTCCTCGCACGATTCCACGCATCATTCTACGCTCCTCGCATGATTCCACGCACCATTCTACCTTCCTCGCACGATTCCACGCATTATTCTACGCTCCTCGCACCATTCCACGCACCATTCTACGCTCCTCGCACCATTCTACGCTCCTCGCACCATTCTACGCACTATTCTATCCTCCTCGCACGATTCTACGCACTATTCTACCTTCCTCGCACCATTCTACGCACTATTCTATCCTCCTCGCACTATTCTACGGACCATTCCACGCACTATTCTACGCTCCTCGCAGCACCCTACGCATGATTATATTCTCCTCGCACGATTCTACGCTTCTCTATATAATTCCTTACATAACTCTACGTACTATACGTAATCCTATAGTAGTCGAGGGTTATTATATCTACCCTGGTTTAGTATAACGTAAATAGAAACGAAAGGAAGCCTTAGTAAACGATTATAAGCGAGCATAAACGAATTAAACGCCTAATAGAAACGAGTAGAAGCTTCAGCAAACGACGATAATTAAGAACAAAGGATTCTGTAGCCGAAGTGAAACGATAACAGTGTCAGGAGACGACGCTAAGCGAGAATAAAGGAACCTAGAGCTCAACAGAAACGGATAACAATGTCAGCAAACGACGACAAGCGAGAAGAAACGAACCTGAAGCTTAACAGAAACGGATAATAGTGTCAGCAAACGACGACGAGCGAGAAGAAACGAGCCTGAAACTCAACAGAAACGGAGAGAAGCCTAGCGAACAATACTAAGAACAAACGAATTCAGGAAACAACGGAACCGAAAGAAGCTATATATACGTCTCTTTCTAATCATCGTCTCCTATCTTCCCTTCTTCTATACTACCGCGAGCGAAGTCTCTAACAGCCAGCTTAAGACGGAGCTTCGTTTCCTCCCGCAATATAATATAGATATACCTTAGTTATCGCCTACCGATAATATAATTCTATATCTCTCCTTTTAAATCCTCGCTCCGCTATTTATATATATATATATCCTCTTCTTACTAACCGAATCGATCCGGTAAGATAAGATCGTCGCGGCTAAGGTTGATAAAATCGATTATACTACTATCGCCCGACCTAAAAGAAGCGTTATTAATAGATAGGGTCGCCGCTCTAGGCGACCTTATCCTAGGGTCTAGTAGGATAAGATCGTAGCGGCTAAAGTCGATAAGATTAATTATACTACTATCGCTAGACCTAAAAGAAGCGTTAATAATAGATAGGGTCGCCGCCCTAGGCGACCTTATCCTAAAGGTAATTATAGCTGCCTAAGCTAGGGAGAATACGAAGGCTAAAACACTAAGCCGATAGCTTAAGAATACGAAGGCTAGAATACTAAGCCGGTAGCTTAAGAATACGAAGGCTAGAATACTAAGCCGGTGGCTTAATTAACTATAACCGCGATAGATTAGTGCGGCGAGATGCTAGATAATAAGAAGGATAAATTAAATATACTTCTCGAAGCGAGCCTTAGGCTCGGCGGTTACTGCTATATATATATATTATTCGACGAAGTATCGCCGACGGTAATTAGCCCGGCTTTTAGTATAACTCGATACAGCTTCCTCCGCTATCTATACCGAATCCTTAATTCGCCATCCTGTGTCACCTAAGGATAAGCCGCAACTGCAGACGAGCTTTAACACCGTTATATCTAACGCCGGCGACTCTTTCTCCTCTAATACTAAAGAGAACGAGCTAAACTTAAATAACACTTCTTTTTTAAGCGAACCAGCCGGTAGAGAATTATATCTCTCCGGTAGCACCTAACTAGATACAGATTCCTTAAACGATATCTCTATTAACGGACCCTTTCGCTCGGTAGATGTCTCTACTCGTAGTCTAATAGAACTGTTATATTAACTACCGGAAAACGGTCTATATAAGATTATATAGAGATAGCTAGCTAAAGGCCTATTATACTAGTACGCTTTTAAGCTTTACCGGTTTAGCTTATACCTGTCTTGCGATGTTAGCACGTTATTTTATAAATCGAGGCGGTTCGTAGCGAAGACGTCCCGAGTTTCTCTAGACTCTAGAAGATAGTATCCGATACTTATAAAGAGAAGTAAACGCCGCTACCGTTGCGTTTAAATTCTAAGTAATAGACTAATAAGGACGATTTATACCTTAACGAGAAGACTAGAAAATCCGGCGCGCTCGCTAGCCGGCTAGATATCTCGTATACGCTCGAAAAACAACTCTTTAGTTTTAAGCTAAGCCCGATCGATACTAATAACCGCCGCCGTTTCTACTATATAAATACGATACTAGCCGTTTCCTCGTCCTTAATATTCCTAGCTTCGCACTAGAGCACCTAAAGAATCTGCCTAATAAACGGAGAGCCGGCTTAATATCTCGCATACGCCCGGAAAACAACTCTTTAGTTTTAAGCTAAGCCCGATCGATACTAATAACCGCTATCGTTTCTACTATATAAATACGATACCGACCGTCCTCTCGTTCTTAATATCCCTAGCTTCGCACTAGAGTACCTAAAGAATTTACCCGATAAAGGGAGAGCGGCTTATATACCCGAAGACGTTCGCTAGTAGATATTTACCTAGCCTACGCTTCGGGGTATATATATATCGCCTAGGGGATATAGCGAGCTTTTTATATCGAACTAAAGGACGTACCTAAGAAGAAGCGTAACGAAGAAGGCACGCGATAAAAAGTGTATCTTTTCGCCGTCTACGGATTTAACTTTACTTCCCTAGTATTAAGAGCCCCTAAGGGTTAGTATAAGCTAGTATTAGTTCTTAAACTTCTTAATTAGCATCTCTACTTCTCTACTAATAGACGCTCTACGGATATAAAACTCTTTACTTAGATCCACCTAGGACTATCTAAAACTATACCTACCGTAGTACTTAACCGGTCGGAATTTATTCGCGTACCCGATAAGCGAGGCACTAAGGCCGATAGATTCGAGGATCCCTATAGCGAGATTATAAATAATAGCTATAGGCGTATATCCTATTAGCTAGGCCGTGCTGTTTAGAAGAAGATTATAAACCTAAGCGAACCTATACTATCGGCTTTTTAGGCTCGCATTAGTAGCGAACGTTTAAGGTAGTAAAGATATCGCATCCGTGTTTCGCGGCCTATTTAAACGTCTAGCTAATTACGATCCTTAAAAATAGAGGTATTATATAAGCGCGTCTAAAGGAAGTTATACTTATAGAGCTCGTAGAGTACTATAAAACCCTAGTTAAGGCGATTAAATAGGGTAGTCTTAAGTTACGCAGACGGCGTTAGACCTATTACCTATCTTAGTCGACTACGTCTAAGATTAATCCCTCCGATGTTTCTATGTTAACTATATATATTTATTAACCGGCTATCGAGCCTAGTAAGATATAAATTAACTTCTTATCCGACGTCGCCGACGTCCCTAGCTAGGAACTAGAGCGCCGGGTACGAAATCTAGCTCACCTATCGTCCGATATCTAGGCGGTTAAATATATATATTTCTACCGACCCGACTTGCGGGATTCACCGAACGTAGTTATATTCCCCTCTAAAGGAGCGTTTCTACTAACTAGAACGCTTCTAGGAGGCGACTATAACGGAGATACTATTATAGTAACCCGGGTTAGAGCGGACTATACTTCTAATATACGAGGTTAACTAAACGACTATATTCGACGTGTCTTCTAGAAAGGGTATCGCGTTATATAGATAATTTAATTATCTTCCTATCTCTACTCGTTCCTCCCCTCGTCCTATCTTCTTCTCCTCCGCACCGTGGCCTCGCTCCGGCGGTACCGCGCCCCCTAATGGGTCGTCGGCGTTAACGATACCGTCCGTTGGGTCTAACGCCTCCGCACCCGCCCTCGCCCGTTGGATTCTTCACCTCGCCGGCGAGCCGCTTAGTAGCCTTGTAATTCACTCTATCTCTTCTCGCCTACGCCGTAGAGAAACAATAAGTCCTCCTCTCGCATCCGCCTTACCATCCTGCTAAGGAGGTTTTGCGCATCTTACTTGCCCAACCGTTGCACGGTCTCCCACGCTAGCTGTAGCTCTCGCGATCCCGCCTCGTCCGGCGGCTTATCGACTAGCATCCACTGATCGCCTTCCCGCCGCAGCTCTCCGTCCTTAAGCATTTTCGTCTTGATTCGCGCAATCTTGTACTTAATCTTTTCCTGTAATAGGACGTCTATTTCGTCCGTCTATGCGTCGTCCGCGTACTAGAACTAAGACCGCATCTAGCGGGCGATCTTCTCTACTATCGGTCTCGTGTTGCGTGCGACCTTTACTACCGCGTAGAGGTCGTTTTCCTTTATTAGCGTCTTCAGTTCGTTAGCTATCGGGACCGGCTATCTTTGGTTCGCCTGGGTTCGGGGTTAGTCCTCGTTACCGCCTCCCGCGTTCGACGCACCGTTAACTACGCCGGCGATAACTGTCTATCTCTAACTATTACCTATCGATCGCGATATCGCTAGAGTAACTTCTAATCTTACGCCTGCGGTGTGCGTTCGTAACGCTAGAGATTATACCTTCTAATCTACGCGTCTCTACGCGAATCACGGTCGATCTTCGTCCCCGTATCGAACCTAATCCCGTAATCGTAACCCGTTGCGATCCCTAGCGATCCCTAACCGTCCGTAACCGCTATTAATAGTAAGACGCCGACCTCGTTTCGTAACGTTCCCTCTATCCTCCCCGGCGGTTATTATCACCCTTAATTCCCTCGTTTAAGCTTCGCCTAGTACCGCCGTTAACCGTATTTATTCCCTCGTCGCGAATATTACACGCCTAGTATCCGACGTAGCGCCCTACCGACTAGTATACTACGCTCCTCGTACCCCTATCCTTCGAGCTACCGGCCTACGATAGACCGTAGCTATGTCTTCTCCCTAGCCTTAACCTCGCCGACCCCCCCGGGTACGCTAAATTCCTACTAAACCTAATATCCTATACGATTCCGTCTAAGAATTTTTAGCCTCCCCCTTCCCGTTCCTCTAGAGTTTCCTAGGAATCTAACCTACCCTATAGCCTAACCTTCTTATCTCGTTATCGTGCCCTTAAAACTGCATCTCTTCTCCCTATTAGCTCCTCGCTTAGAGGGATCTTCGGCGTATGGAGTCCTTTAATCCTCTCTTTTTTAACGCGCAGCGTCGCATCTTATTCTGTACCGACTGTTAGCAGGCGGTAACCCCTACGCGTATCGACGTCTACCTCCGCACTAATCCTTACTACTACCTCTCGGAGTATATTAAGTAGTCTATTCGTCTGCGGTTCGAAAAGGCCGATACGGTCTCCCTCGTTAACTTAAATCCGGACTAGGTTCGAGAGTTTTACCGCTACGGGATTATACCGTACCTAATACTCTAACCGGGGTTTCGGTGCGACTACCCCGACTATAACTACGCTACCCTCCTCGAGTCCTCGGCGAAGAAATACCTTTCCTATAGGAAACTCGCGCGGATCTCGCTATGCTACGTGGTCCGATTTAACAGCAAGACGCGCTACTTCGTAGTGCCGCCGCACCTGGTCTCCGAACGGTCGCCCGTCGATAGCCGTGTGTCCTCTACCGACAGCCTCTAGGCCTTTAAGGAGGCGCTCGCCCGCGCTACCTACGCCCCCGAAGCGGTTACGCCCGACGAGGTCGAGTATATTCCTATCTAGGACCGGCGGACCGGATGGCTATCCTGGTTTCGCGGGCTTAATATAAATACGTTAACGCCCCTATATAGCGTCTCGGACGAGGTTAATAACCCCTTCGCCGTCTTAACCGCTCGCTAGTGGCTCCGCATTACGTTTCTCGAACACTACTACCTCGTTGTTTAAGATAATCCGGACCGTAGTAGTAATATCCTCCTGCGCCTCGTTAACTTATACTCTAACGATACGTTCTAAGAATCGTTTCAGCCCGTCCTATCGTAGAGTCTCGATAAATACCTTACTACCCTTAAGCGGGTCGTCCTCTGCGTGCTGCGCTGTACCGCCCTCCCGCCGCCCGACCGAGCTTAACGGCGAGTCTACCTTACGGCCGACTAGCACGCCGCGGCCTACGTCGTCTTGGACACTATTAGTTACGCTCTCTACTTCGATTCCTCTCTACCCCTCCTCGGCCGGCAGCTGCTGCGGTTCTACCGCAGCCTCGTTAAGCAAGACCTCGGATGTAACGCCCGGGCTAGCCCGGTGCTCTTCGCCCTCGGCGTCCTCGCCTAGGATCCGCCGCGGTTAACGTAGCGGGCCCCGTCGTCGCATACGCAACTGCTCTCCTACCTTATCTATATTATCCGTATCGTGGCCCTCGCGCACGTTAAAGATACCTTTATCGACCGTCCCTAGCAGCCGAGTCGCGTGGATATTCTTACGTCGTATCGCCGTCGGTTCCTCTCCGTTAGCTAACCCGTTCTATTCGACGAGCTGTATAACTAACGCAACCTAGGCCTTAACCTCGCCGGTAACGCCTACGGTCGACCGTCTATTATCTAGGAGGACTACTACGACGCCGTTATCGTTAACGGCGTGCGGGTTTAGCTCGGTCGGGTGCGCGACTAGGTCTCCTACCTTATCGCCGAGGCTCGAGAATTTCTCGCCCGCGAGTTACTATTTTGCTCCCCGGCCGACGTCGCTATAATAAAGATCGCGCACCTCTACGACGATCTCGCCTAAGCCGACCGGGGTGGATCGTTCGTGGACCTCAACCCCGAACTATACTACGGCGCTACGCGTATCGTATCGCGCCTCGAGTCGACCGACGCTTCCTCTCCCTACGCGGCCCTCGTCTACCGTTCTCCCTCTATTCGACTTAACGCCTACCACGCCTACCGTCGCGCTACGCGCCGCTTTCTCCTTATGCTCGCTATCCTCTATCTAACCTGCGGCGGGTCTCCTCCCCGCGGCACCGAGGTCTCGCGTCTATCCTAGCGCAACTGTACTACCCGTCGTCGCAGCTAGTACCTCGTTAGCGGGATACTCTATACGGTATACGACTATAATAAGACGGAGACTAACGCCGGTTAACCGATAGTTATCCCTCGGTTCTACCCCTCCTCTATCGCCTAGCTCGTAGTGGCCTTTATCTCCGACGTGCTCCTCTTTTCCTACTACCTCGGCTTCCTCGCCGACGAGCCCTTCTCGTCGCTGCTATATCCCCTTATTTAGCACGAAAATAACTAGGCCCTATCGTCCGAGGCTATTAAGAAAGAGCTAGCCCTCCGTACCTCCTAGGGCGTCGGCGCCGAGATTAACCTCGCGACGTAGCGGCAACTCCACCTAGCGATTAATAAAGCCCTAATCGACCCGGACGACGTCGCCTCCCCTCGCACCCTAGCGCAGACCTTTACGCTTTAAGCCGGTTATTCTCTCCGCCTCGAAGACTACTACTACGCGATTTCGTTCGCCGACCTAACGGGCTTAACGAGCCACACCCTATCCGCGTTTAAGACCACCTCGCTGCGCTAGTACGACTTCCTGTATATCGCCGATCGACCCTACCCTGCGCCGGCGGCCCGACCCGCGTCTGCCCGCCCGCCGGCCGAGTTTACTATCCTTAAAGAGCTCCGAGTCATTTAGTAACAGCTCTCGACCCTCTAGTCCGCCGGGGGCGCGCGAAGCGACGACCCTACCCTATCGGTAGCCTATAAACGGTCGCGGCCGTCGTTATCGCCCCGTTAGCCGGCCTATTTACTGCCCTAGGAGAATATTATAATGCGTTTCTAGCACGTGTACGGCTAAGACTTTACCTTTCGTAACTAATAAGAGCACGCTATTCGCCTTCTCCTCTCCCCGCACTGTCCTCGCAACCTATTCGTGAGTCTCCCTACCGGCGGCGGGAAGACGCTGCTTATCGAGGCCTCGGCCTACTCGGGCGTGGGTTACGTTACTGTCGTCGTCCTCCCTACCGTTAGCCTTAAATAGGACCTCGCCGGTCGTCTTAACCGGGCCTATATCCCCTACTACGAGTTCGCCGGCGACGCCGGGGTCCTCGTATACGGCCGCCTAATCCTAGTGGTTATAGAGTCTACGATAACGGCCGCCTTTTAATACCTTCTCTACACCGCGTAGAGCCGCTACGTCCTCGTGCGGACGTTCTAGGACGAAGCCTACCTTATCGTGCTAGAGGGACTGTAAGGTCCGCGGGACTAGGGGTTTCGTCCGTAGGTCGAGGCCGTGCGCGAGTAGCCTACCGACGAGCGCCGCGTGTTCCTCTTCGCTACCCTACCTTTCGAGATCTAGTCCGTTATCTAGGCTATTATCTACGCCGCCGCACCGGATTACCTTACTATTCGGGCCTCGTCTAACGTGCCCCGGCTCCGGTTTAAGGTAGTTACTCTACCCCCTAACGAGGTCCTCGCCCACCTAAGCACCTATACTCGACGCGCCCTCGACTATAGCTATAAGATCCTTATCTTTACCCGGAGCAAGTCGTAAGGCGAAACGCTAGCGCACTACTACTAGTGGCCCTTCTACTACGGCGGCGTTAGCCGAACGCCCGCCGGCCGCTATATCCTCTAGACGTTTACGAGCACTACCTCGCCGTCGGTCCTAGTGGCTACGACCGCCGCCGCCTACGGCCTTAATACTACCGTCGACTAGGTTATCGTCTAGGGTCTACCGTTCGACCTCCCCCTCGCTATGCAGTAAGCCGGTCGTACCGGTCGCTATCGACTCGGTCGTTGTACCTTCCTCCTTAGCGGCCCTCCGCCCGCCCCGTCGTCGTCCTATCGCCGTTTCGGCTACCCCGCGCTGTTTAACTTTCTCAGCACCCGGTCCTATCGCCGTCGCGTGCTCGTAGCCTATTTTAACGGCCTCTAGTCCTATACGTGCACCGACTAGGACATTCCCTATAATAACTATCGACCCGAGTAGCAGCCCCTCGTCGCCGCCGCCGACGACTATCTCTAGGCTATCTTTACGGCGACCGTCGCCTCTTCTCCCCTACTGCACCCGCCGCCGTCGGGTCCTAGCCTCCCTACCGCTCCTTCGCCCGACTTACTACTCGTCTCGGCGCCGGCTACGACTGCTAAATCCCGAGCGACGACCCCGACGCCTCCTCCGGAGATTACGTCTCCGTCCGTACAGTCTCTACCGTCGGCGTTCTCCCCTAGCGGCCTGCCTAGTAATATCGCGGCGTCCTTCTCGTCGTTGTTATCGTCGTCCTCCTCCTCCTCTTCTTCGTCTTCTCCGTCTTCTCCGTCTTCTCCGTTTTCTCCGTCTTCTCTATCTTCGTCCTCGTCCTCCTTCTAGTAATCTATCTACTCTCCCCTAGGTCCGCCGTTCGACGCACCGACCTACGTTCTCTCGTTCGACGACGACCTCTAGGATGCGGCCGCCGTTACTCGCCTGCGACTATAATAACCTTCGGCTCGCCGTTAACTTATCTTAACGATATACTATATCGAATCCCGTCTCGGCGTGCGCTACTATCTGTATTAGCTAACCGGCTACGCCGATACCTAAAGCTATTAGTTCGCCTACTGTCCTTCCGAGCGTCTTCGCTTACTATCTATCCGTTAAGATAACCTCCCTATAGTACGGAATGCGATCCTTAAGCGCTCCGCTCTACTCTAGAATAAGGGCATCCACTTCGTCTATATCTTCCCTTTAATAGCCGCCTACCCGGGTAAATTCTATAATTAATATCCTTACTCCCGGCTGCTCTAGAGTATCGTTAATTAGGCCTAGGACCGTTCTCTATACTACTCTATCTTTACTCGAAACGGGGCCTCGGCCGAGGCCGACGGTAAGACTATCGCTAAGGCCTTTCTCCGGTAGAACGATAGCGACCTAGTCCTATAGAAGGTCGTAACGGAGATTTATCGATAGCGCTTAAGTAGTAGTAGTATATAGTTTATCTATCTATATTCTTTAAGGATTATTTACGTCCTCTACTTATACTTCCCCTTCTTATACTTCCCCTTCTTATACTTCCCCTTCCTATACTTCCTCTTCCTGTACTTCCTCTTCCTGCACTTCCTCTTCCTGTACTTCCTCTTCCTGTACTTCCCCTTTCTGTACTTCCCCTTCCTATACTTCCCCTTCCTATACTTCCCCTTCCTGTACTTCCCTTCTCTACACCTCCCGGGTAGGCTAAATTCCTATTAAACCTAGCCCTCGCGTCTCCGTTTATCACCTCGGTATCCGGCAGCTGTACTCGGGCCCTTCGTGATATTTTACCCCTTAACCCTTCACCCTTTTACTCCTTTACTTCCGGTCCTTATCCCCTTTACTTCTAACCCTATACCCCTTTACTCCGGGTAGGGTACGCTAAATTCCCACTAAATAACGACCGAGCCTTGTATTTAATCGGCGAGGCTCGCACCTAGCGTTTCCTTATCCTCCGCTTACTTCGCTGCCGGGATATAAACTTAGACCGCTTTCTATTTCTCGTATATTTAAATTCGTTCTCTAGATCGTCTAGATTCTAGTCCCTTTATACACGCCTAAATTACCCTTAATATAGTTACCACTTTCTGTAAGTCTCGGCCGCGACGATCGCACGACGCGCGCCCCGCTAGCCGGTAAGTCTTACTTAGTGTCGTTAAAGCGAGTCCGCAGTTAGCGCAGGCGGATCTACCGCGCCGATCTAGGGTTTAACAGGAATTTAGCCTGCCCTAGCCTAACCGGCCCTACTCACCCACCCGCTAGGTTTAATAGGAATTTAGCTTGCCCGAGCTAGGCTATTCGTCTAACCACGCTACGTCGTTTCCCTAGGGGGTATCCTACCGCTCGCCTCGTTTTAACTCGATCGGAGTTTAGCCTTATTACGACTTGATTCGTCGATAGAAGACTTTATTATTTTTTTTTTTAATATTTCTTTAGGACGAGGGTTTAACCGGATTTACGCTTTAATATTAATTACACTAGTTAAGCATCCGTATAGTCTCTTTATTTCGTCGAGAATCCTGTATCACTCTAGGTAGGCTAAATTCCTACTAACCCCCTTATCGAGGTTTAATAGGAATTTAGCTTGCCCTAGGCTAAGAGGACCCCTCTTCCTTATTCGCTACTTAGGGCCCGTCCTACCGCTCGCCTCGTTTTAGCTCGACTGGAATTTAGCTTTATTACGACTCGATTCGTTAATAGAGGACTTTATCCTTTTTTTTTTAATATTTTTTAGGGACGAAGGTTTAACCGGATTCGGGCCTTAGTTTCGCCCTTCGCCGTTAAGGTTTAATAGGAATTTAGCTTACCCTAGGCGACCTCGTTTCTCCTCCTCGTTCGCTATCTAGGACCCGTTCTACCGCTCGCCTCGCTCGTATCCCGCTAGAATTTAGCCTCGATATTATTATCTCCGCGAGCCTATATTAGTTATCTACTCGGGATCTCCCTTCTTTTTTTTTACACTTTCTCTAGGCGAAGGTTTAACCGGATTCGCGCCTCGACTTCGCCTATCGCTATTAAGGTTTAATAGGAATTTAGCTTACCCTAGGCGACCCCTTCCCTTCTACCTAGTCTACCCGTTCTTCCTTCTATAAGTAGGTTTACTAACTCTTCTTTATTAGATATAAGCACCTCTAACGATAACTAAGACGTTATTATAACGACCGACGCCGAAGAAGAACGCCTATTTAACGTTCTAACTCCTAAGCCTCCTATATAAGATATTAAAGCTAACGCTACGGCCGAGGATATTAATTTTATCCCCTATCTTAACGATAATACTACTACTACTAAATAGGAGACGACTAGTTACGATAATTATACGCCTAATATTTAAGATGATGCGATAGATATCTATAAAAAGCCTACTAATAATTTCTATAATGCGATGGATGTTTCTATAGATATAGCTGCCGCTCCTAACGACGTAGTCGATGCTGCAGTAGACGCGCCTATTACCTCTAACGATATAGTTCCTACTCCTACCGAGGTTATTGTCCCTACCGAAGTTGCTGTTTCAGCTAAGGTTAATGTTCCTGCTGAGGTTGCTGTTCCTACTAAGGTTGCTATTCCTACTAAGGTTCCTACTGCTATTAAAGTTCCTGTTCCTGCTAAGGTTCCTATTCCTACTAAGGTTCCTACTCCTAATTAAGCTTCTATTACCGACGAAGTTCCTGTTACCGACGAAGTTCCTGCTTATAATTAAGTTCCTACTTATAATAATACCGTTAATATTCTTCTAGATGCGCCTATAGTCGACGATAACGATGTAGTTAAGCTTCCCGCTAAGGTTATCTTACCTCCTAACGTTGTTGATCTTAACGATTACCTAATAGTTTCCGATAATACGGCTGTTATTCCCGACGACACACTTATAGTTTCTAACGATATAACTCCTACTCGACCTACTAGTTCTAAGGGTAAAGGTCGCGTCGACGAGCTACTTATCTTCTCTACTACGGCCCTAGATAATATCGAAGATTATTCTATCTACTCTACTAAAGCGGTGGAAAAGGCCCGCAACGCGACTCTATTTACGGTTAACGGTAAGGCACGAAAAGGCACTAAGCTATATAGTAGTAGAGAAGGTCTATCTACGCTTAAGAAAGACGTCGCTACCGCCTAAGCTACGTATTAAAAGTATCCTAGTATTCGAATCGTTTACACTAACTTTAAGACTCCTAGCATACTCGCCGGTTACCTCGGGCTTCCGTCTTTAAAGGCGCTCTACTAGTTCCTTAAAGACAACGCAACGACTATCCTCGACCCCTTTCTCGACGTTTACGCTACTAACTACTACGGTTACTAGAAATAAGGTTAGGGTTAGGGTTAGGGTTAGGGTTAGGGTTAGGGTTAGGGTTAGGGTTAG